>CAUYRT010006578.1:0-199057 GCA_963574885.1 Lepilemur ruficaudatus
ATATATATATATTTCCTGGGGAAACACTGTATGATTAGAAAGGTATGGTCCTCCCACACTAAGTTAAGGGAAGGCTAAAGCCACAGAAGCTTCTGGCACAGTTTTATGCAGCACCATTCTGGAAAGAGAGAGAAAATTTGGCCTTGAATTAAAAAGAAATGTGTGTTTTCTGTCCAGGATAATGTACTGGGTCCCAGGCTCTGGAAGAAATTTCCCTTAAAATTGTCCATCTCTCTTGGCTCTATTTCTTATGTTTCTTAAGAAAAGTCAAATATTGTAGGAAAAGCAGACCCCGGAGGGAGGACGGTGGCATTCCAGGTTATGAATCAGACTCTGATGAGTTTGATAGGTGCGAGTCAGCCTCCCCAAGTCTAATCAACTTGGGAACATTGACAACTCTGTGAGAATTTTAGTAGAAAGATACCTTGCCTGTTCATAGATACACCCAACCTCATTCTCACCCTCCACAAATATTCTTATCCTTAGAGACAAAGAAATAAATCACTTCAAGCAAGGTTTTTTTTCCTAGTGCTAATTCTGAAGGAAATTTCTCAGCTAAGATTTAATATTATATGTTTTGGCCTAAGTAGTAGATAACACCTGGAAACACGTCAGAGGGCAGTAATTTTCATAACATCCTTCAATAAAAACTGAAGACATGCCAATAAAGTTTGTGGAAAAATAATTCTGAATAAGGCCAAGATAACATGGTCCAAGTGGTCCTGCTTATCAGTGATCTGGCCTGCTACCTGGAAGGAACTTTGAAATGCCCAGGGAATTGCCTTCTAACAAGCCTCCAAATTGTCACTTCCTCAGCAAGGCTTTGGGAACAGACTTAGAGGTAACCAAAGATTGCATCCTCTATGGAAAGTCCAGAGTCTGCAGGGAGAATTTACAGTCTAGAGGGAGAGCCCCAGGTCCTTATCCAAAATTTGTTGGTTGAGGGAGCATCCTAGACTTCAGGATTTGGAGAGAAGGGGAACTTACTCAGGTTCAGATTCCTGTTTGGAAATAAAGAAGCCTAACCAAGACTCAAAAGAGAACTGCTCAACTTCTACAGAATGTGACTAAAAAGATAACTGATAGAAAAATAAGAATTTTTCTCAAGCAGTAGTCTTTAATCTCTTCTAGAAAATAAGCAAATAGCTGACTCAACCCCTGAAGATCACCACTAAGACAAACTTTGCCTGGAAGATTTTCAAAGCCGAAGTTACCATGAGCCTTTTTCATTGTGCCTATGAAGACACAACCAGGAAACAGGGTAATGATATCAACGTATACTGTAGATGAATAGAAGGTCATTTAGTTGAACAAATACTATGACTTTATATTGAAGTTACTCTTTGATAGAACTGTGTTTTATTCACTGATTTCATTAGGCTATCTCAGCCGTTACTATGAATGAGTCAAATTTCATTATAACGGCAGTGGACATTATAAATTAATATCAAATTCCTCCAAGTCTCTTGCTCACAGCTTTCATTTTGTGCCCTTTGTTCAGCTGAAATGTGATTGTTCCAGAGGGATTTAACAACCTGATAATTGATTTCTTAGAAAGGTGAAAGTAATTTGAAATTATTTTACTATATAATTAAGGCATGTTTATTATAAATATGCATAAATGTAAGACTAAGGTAAGACTAAAATGTCAAATCACTCATAATCACAATACCCAAAGATCAAATTTAGGTGTGTAACTTTATCCTCCAGACTATTAAAAATATATTTTATGGAACATATCAACAAAGAGTGTGTTGGTTTCAAGCAGTAATTAACAGCAGCCTCCCATAGCTGGCTGTCCGATACTTACCAGCTAAGTGAGCTTGCACACATTGTTCAGCTTCTCTGTGCCTTCACTGTCCCATCTCTACAACAGATGCATATTGTCTGATAGAATTGGTATCTAGCCCCAGATCGCCTTTCACGAGGCCAAGTCTTAAGTAACTGATAAAAGGGGTAAAGTGCTAGTCTTTCTGTAGTCCCTGTTTTCTTGTTATTTAGCCTCCCTGTATTATTTACTACTTCCCTTCAGGCCTCCTTCTCTCCTAGATTTTCAAAATATAAATCAATTAACGAAACCTACTTTTTTGATGATAATCAGTCTTAAAATTTTTTGCTGTTCAAACCCTTTGAGAATATAAGTTTTAGACTCTCTTTTCAGGAAAAAAAAAAGTGTATTGTACATGAGATCATATAAGCAAATATTTGGATAACATTTCAGGCCATTCACAGCCCTTACTTAGTCCCCAAAAGAAGCTAGAACCCCTATTTTAGCTTTCTTTCCTTCCTCTGCTCTCTGTCATTTGAACTTCTTGCCTGGCATTGCTCTCGATACCACGTCAGAACCTTTCCTCTTTCCACGGGTAGAACAGACTTTCCATTTGCTCCTGCAGTTCACAGTCAGCAGCCATGGTGCCAGTCAGCAGGGTTGGGGGAGGGGGTGGATGTGTCAGGGGACCACATCACCAGCTGCTTCCCACGACTTCCTGGACCCACAGATGATCAGTTTAGTTACCTATGCACAGTCAGTCTTAAATGTCACAAAAATATTTGTGAACCCCAAACATGTGGGGATAGAACCAGAAGAAAGAATAGTATAAAACAATGGGAGAACAGCATCAAAACTATCAGAATGTTCTGCATAACATGGGAAAGTCTTTGTGGGTTCTGGCCACCAGATGCTCACTGTTCAAAGATCTAGTTACTGTGCAATTCGCAGAAGACTGAAATACCAGGAAACATACTAATAGCATTTGCAGTCCATCCCAAACCAGGAAGATTTCAAGAGCATTCCATATGAGCTCAGCCTTTTGCTTTGTTCATGCAGCAACCTGATCACTTGCTTACGAGGGAAAATAGACTGTTTTTGAACCTTGCCTTGGAATTGTGAAATTCCTGTCATAAAAATAAGAAATAGTATATGAAGCCTTGGGGGTTAGATCACCCACTTGTTTCAGGAGTTCTCAATAGGGTTATTATGCTTTGGAGCAACAGGTAAAGGGAGATTATAGTTTTTTATTAGTATTTGAATTTGTTTGCTTGAGATTTGCTCTGAGATTTGTTTGCTTGAGAAAGACCCTTATCATCATTGAAATGTTTAAAGAATTGAAAAAACTGTTTTGTTGTTTGCCAATCCAGTTTTTGAAATAGAAAACTCTAGGATAGAATGAAATAGCCACAGAACTTAAAAGTGCATTTTATATGTTATTTTTTAAAATCTGGTACAAAATACCAATCCAAGTATTGAATTTGTATAATTCTTCTTGTCATACTCTAGTAACATCCCTAAAAACTGGAAAATCTTCACTTTAGAAGGGGAAAAATAAATATAAAAGATGATCCACCACATGGTATCCCATGATATTTTCTTCAGTTGTTAGTCACATTGTACTTTTGGCCATGCCCCAGAAACCACAACCCTCAATTACATTTGTTTTCAGACATGTGGAAGGAACACATGCTAAAATAATTAACAAAATTATGACATTTACATTTTTCCCCCGACTGTCAGTCCTTGTGATTCTTCAGCATATGATTCTATGTGAACCAAAGCAATTATAAATCAAGCTGACCACATTTATCCTTACCTAGCACTTTGAAAATGTCAAAAAGGAAAACAGAAGAAAACAGTTTTTCCATAAACTGAGCATACTCCACTCCCTGTTTGGCAGCTAGAACCACACACGCCAATAGCAGGAAGGTAAGGCATCACGTCTTATCCCACGGCCATTGAACTCGACAGCCAGCCAACTGTAGTTTGATTTCTAGTAGCTCTGAGCTGTCTCGTTTGTCTCACATTTGCTGTTCCTCCTTCTCTGTTGACAGATTTTAGTGCTCATTAAACAGAATGTGTAGCATAACCTGAAATTGATGGCTTTTAAGTAGAAAATGAAAGTGAAACATCAAGTTTTCATAGTATCGGGAGATTTGTTGTAGCAACCGGTAAATGAGTCTTCCAACTCCATCAGCCCTTGCGTAATAGACCATCTTAGAGAGCAATAAGAATACTGTGTATTTGTTTATGCACCTGTTACCCAATTTGTTCACCACTGACTTCATGTATTTATATAATAATTCCACAAGCATTTGTTAATCACCTACTAGGGGCCAAGCACATAGGTATTGCATGTAGGAAGATGAGTAAGACATGGCCCTTGCACTCAGGAAGCTCATAAAATAGCAGGAAAGACAGACATATACATACATGGTAGCACATAATGGGATAGTGTTATAACCAAGCTAGCTAAAATAGTCTAGGAAGCACAGATGAGGAGGGACCAGACTTCATCTGTGAGTCACAACAGAACCTGACCACAGCCAACAAACGTGTCTTCAGTGATTGTGCTGCCTATCTCTTGTTTGCCTTTTAGATCTCCTTTCCACCTTCCCCCACCATGTTCTTGCCCCATGAAGCTGACCTCTGAGGATAAGACCAACAGACTCTTTTGCCCTCTTGTCTAGAGATAAGAGGATTGGAGGGGAAGAGATCAGGCTATTTATTCCCCTCTACTTCCCTACCCAGTTTTCATGGATTGGTGGCTTCTTTCTACCAAAGGCTATAGCTCCCGTCAGGGGAGCTTTCCACATATCTTCCCTCTCCAGGTTCCCAGACACACTCTCCCCTTCCCCGCTTTTCAACCTAGGAGAGGTACTGCATGATCCCTCGCTGGGCTCCCTAAACTCTGCCCACACCTTTGTAAATAAAAAATAACCCTTGATTAAATTCTCTCCAATTACACAGTTTGAGAACATTGTTTCTTGCCAGGAATCTGACTGCTGCAGTAACCCACTTAGAATTTAAGGGATTCAATAAGTTCAGAGTTACTCTTAGGGAAGCCAATGCATAAGCACAGAACCAGGGTTTTACCAGTCCCTGAGCAAACCCCATCATGAAAGCCCTCAATTAGAGACTACTCCTAATAATTCCAGTTCTTACCCAGGAGAATAACATGACTCTAGAACAGATACCATCTCATCAATCATACCACAGGCAAATCAAACTAACGACAGAGCTCAGGACATGCTATGCCAAAACTTGGCATCCTAAGCATTTGAGAAAACAGCAGAAGCCAATCTGGAAGAATTCCTCTTGTTGTTTCTCCCCTAAAGCAGGCCATAAAACTTAGCTGATCTTCTCCTGAAAATAGATCATAAAACCCTAAACCTACAAATAGATATAGAGGGTCCTCCTGATACCTGGAGAAAGGAATGTCTTTATCCTCAAAGTCACAGAGACACCAAGAAGAATCTGAGCAAACAGGCCTTGTTAAGTCCTCCCAGTTTATCACCATATACTCTTTTGTCCTCTAATTTTACCTCTGCACAACTTTCCATAAAAATACACAGTTTTCCCTGGTTTTTTGGGGTCTCCATTTCTGAAGCTTTCCATGTCACATAAAACATATTAAAAAAATACATATGCTTTTCTCTTCTTAATCTGTCTTTTGTTATATGAGTGTCTCAGCCATGAACCTTGTGATGGGTAAGGAAAAAAATATTACTTTTCTTCCCCATACTAACACCCACCATTCTGCAGGGGGTCCCAGTGATAGAATTTTAAGAGACCTCCAAGTTTCCCAGCCTCTGGTCTAAACATATTTTATACCAGTAATTTAATCAAACGCTAATCTAGTTACTGCTGTGAAGGGATTTTGGAAATGTGAATGAGATCCCACATCAGCTGTACTTAAATTAGAGCTATTATCTGATGGGCTTGATCTATTCAACTGAGAGTTTTAAAAGCAGAGCATTTTCCCCAGTTGGTTGAAGAAGAGGAAGTCCAACAGAGGTACAAGCTCCAGCTGACCTGGAAGAAAGCAGACATCCATGCTGTGAACTGCCTGTGGTGGCCACATGGTGAGGGATGAAGGGTGGGCACTAGGAGCTGAGAGAGGTTCTTAGCCTACGACCAGCAAGAAAACAGGACCTGAGTCCTACAACCACAAGGAAACGGATTCTGCCAACAATCAGTGAGCTTGGGAAAGGACCCTAGGACCCAGATGAGAACCACAGCCTGAGCTGACACCTCGATTTACTCTGGTGAGACCCTGAGCAGAGGATCCAGTTATGCCATGCCAAGACTCCGACCAATAGAAGCCGTGAGATAATAAATTCGTGGTATTTTTTAGCTACTAATCTTGTGGCCATTTGTAAGTCAGCAACAGAGGACTGATACAGGCCATATTGTAACTGCGCTTTTTCTTTGGGAAATTAGTTAACTCAAACATGTATTTTTTTCAGAATAACAAAATGTATTTGTTTAAAGGCAAACACTTGGTAGATATACACTATCCACTTATATGCCTTATCAAACAGTACTTAGTATACTGATATTTAAAGAACCTAATAAATAGGTGTTGAATGAAGTACATAGGAATCATTTAACTTTTTTTTTTTTCATTATTCAGATAACTTAAATCTAAAGTGCCAGTTACTTACAGGTCTCTGTGATAGACTGTGTTACTAGTTACCAATATCTGCTATCTTCACTGGGAGAGGGTTCTATTAAATACTTCGCTGCTCCTTTGAAGTGAGGCTTGGCATTGATTTACAAGGACCAATAATAAGCAGAAGCAATGTGATTATTTCCATGCAGAAGCCTGAAGACTCATTTTGTGCTTTGCCTCTCCTTTTTTTCTCTGCTCTAGTCACTGGCATGTCTCCAGGCAGGGAAAGCTCCACCTGAGCTGAGGGCCCCAACAGTGTAGATCAGAGCCCGCGGCCAACCCACAACTGACACACACTATGACCCAGAAATCCACGTTTGCTTGTTCCAAGGCACTGAGATGCTAGGGTACTTTGGTACTATGGCATAAGCTAGCCCATGTTAACTGATACAGCTCCAACAATACTGATGCCTTCAAGAGTTGTTAAGAAGTGCATGATCTCACTTAAATGCAGAATCTACACATAAGTATAGATATAAGTCCAATATATGGAAGCAGAGAGGAAAACAGTGGTTACCAGGGGCAGGGAAGTGGGGAAATGGAGAGATGCTGGTCCAAGGGTACAAAGTTACTGTTACGTAGGATGAATAAGTCTACAGATCTAATGAGCACTATAGTTAATATTGTATTGTGTACTGAGTATACTGTACTGTATACAGAACATGAGATGAGAGAGTAGACTTCAGGTGCTCTTACCACGCACACATACACACACACACTATGCGGAGATGGATGTGTTAATGTGCTTGTCTATAGCAATTATTTCACTATGGATATAGATATCAAAACATTATGTTGTCCATCTTAAATATATGCGATTTTTATGAGAAAAAAATAAAAGAAGTGGATGTCCATTTTTCCTTAGTATAATACTAACTTCCTCTTGGACTGGTATAATGTCTGACTCCTTCCTCTGCTATCATCTCTAAGTGTATCCTTTTAAAGTATAGGCTTCTTTTAACTGCTATGGTTTCATATATAGCTCCAGGCTTAGGGTCCCGAATAAAGCTCTTACCAAAACAAAAACATGCATAGATTTGGAGACAATTTTTTACCACTTACAGATTACATTTATTTGCTTTCAGAACCACGCTCATATTTCAGGGTTTAAATGGAAGGGTGCCTTCCATATGGGTGAGTCATTAATCATAACAACACATGAACGTGTATATATTTTTTTTAAAAAACCCTATGTGCAAAATGTTCAAATAATTTCCGTTCTAAAATGGTTTAGTCTCAGGAAGTTGTCAAAAAGTAACTTTCTCAAGAAGCCCTGAAGGCGCGTGAGTACCACAGTCAGTATGATTTCAGGCACTCAGATTCTCACATTCACGCCGGACCTTCACTGTTGCCTCACTGAACTGCTAATGTTGGCTGGCTACTGAGGGCCCACAGTGCTTTCCTTGCTCTGTTGATGGGGTATCTTATACTTAATTAGCCATTCTTACAGTAGATGCTGTTGGAATTCAAAGAAAATGTAGTCTTTGTCCTTCACAAATTTGTAAAGTTTTATATGCTTTAATTTTTCAGCTTGAAAACTTATAGAGTTTGAGGAAAGGCAGAAAAAAACTTTGCTTAATGAGATAAACAGCCATTAAAAATTCATTTTTTGTCATTGCTCTTTGTTTCCGTATGTTCTGTCTGAAACAGTCCACAATGTTGAGAGGGTCAGAAGAGATAGCAGGCACTCTCCATAGTTTTGAAACATTGTCTTACATTCCTTAAGACCTATTTCCCCTGTGAGTCCCACCTTTCGTTTGTCCTCCTAGATGATGAGAAAATATTCCTACAACATTTTACGTGACCACCTTACCATAATTCTTTTATTCTCAGAACCCCCTAAGGACTTCCAGTGTCCTTTCAGGTCAGGTATAAATTAGCCAGTAGCTGATAAAAGGTTCTTTGTCAAATGACCACAGTGCCCTCCTGTTCAAGGAGAAAATGAGTTTCTGGTCCAATTCACGATCCCAGAATGAATACTCAGCCTCCATGTGGCACCAAGAGTAAGGTCCTTGCCCCATGGCACCAGGTTAGGAGCCTGCACTTATTTTATGAAATATGGACCAATTGATATCTCCCCAGCTCAACATTAAAGACTTCATAATCTTGAATTTCTCATCCAGTGTTCCTCTAATATGATTTAATCCAGACAGCCAAGTCTCTTTGCTTTCCCCTCAGAACTTCCATTGTTTCTCATACCTGAATACCCTTTCTCTTTCTCTTTCATTTCTTCAAGCCTTCTAGCCCATCCTTAAGTCCTAGTTCAAACCTCATAAAGCCTTCCAGGCCTGCAATGCAACTCCCAGTGACCTCCCGTGCCCTGAATGCTCTGTGCTCAGATTGACAACTTCAGTCACGAAGCACAGTATTTGTGTTTACAATGGGCCAGGTGCTGGGGCTTTAAGGAGCTCCAAGAACGTCCTTGCAAGGCTTTCCATGCTACTGGAGAAAATGAGAAGGAGATGGATATGTAAGAAGGTAAATATCAATATATTCCACAGGCATGTGCCACAAACATTGTGATATGACACAGTGATCTGTGTCATTCATTTGGCATTTAGTATGTAAAAATACACACACATAATGGCTTCTGATAAACATGGAGTTATTAGTGAAGATATGGTAACATTAAAAAGCTTATCTTCAATAATCTAAAAGGTTTGTGAGATCAGGAACCCTGTCACACTGCATCATGGCCCTACTAGTTCCAGGGTTGATACAATGCACATGACACCATGTGATAATGAAAAGTGCAGACTCTGGACTTTTCATGACATTGGTGATTAGGTTTCAACCTATGACTTTTGGTGCGACCATAGCAGTAAACTTCACTCATCGGTAAAACAGGATAATGATACCTAAGTACCTGCCTACCTCATGTGGCTGTTATGATAATTACACGAATGCACAGGACCTGGCACATAATAGCTGTCCAAAGATGTGAATTCCCTTTCCCTTCCTTTCTACCCTACATGTATGAACAGAAAATAATCTCAATAGTGCCCCTTTTTTTGAGGTTACACTGCAAGCGCAGGGAACCAGCACAGGTGCTTGCTCTGAATACAGGTTTCCCCAGGCAATGGGAAGGGAAAAGGCCCTCCTGGGGCTGTCCCAGAGCACTCAGGGGAAAGAGAGAGACCCTATGGCTCCTGATTACAGTTCTTAGCTGTAATCATTCAATTACACCCTTTTATGTTCTATTTTACTGCATCTGAAAGGGGCAGGGATATCTGGATATCTAATAGCTGCATTTACTGGGAGGTGAGCTACTAAAAATAGTCCCACAATCTGTGGGCGGGTTTCCAGGAAATGCTTGACTTGTTAGAGCAGAACTGCAAAGAGTCTGTTAATCAAGCCCTTGATCTGAATCACTTGCCCATGCTGCTTTCAGAGGGCTGAGGGTTTAGCTCTTGTTTTTACCAAGTGAAATAGAATAGAGTAGTAGACTCTTAAAGGAATATAGGCAATTATAAGGCAGTTGAGGATTAATGCTGAAACTTTTGTGAGGGTTGCACAAGAGTGACTTGATGTTAATTTTAAATATCTCACCGCCACCAGCACCATGACCAAATGCAATTTATTATATACTTCCCTCTGAATGAGATTGTCTCTAGAAAATCCAAGCCCCTAGTGATGATACCTGTTTTTCATCTGTGGAGCCTCTCACACCTCAAGCTAGAGAGGCAGAAGACCCATACCTTTTGTAAAAATAAAAAGTAGATATGATGAAAAGTCTTTTAATTCTACCGATGGGTGCTACTGGCTATATTTCAGAATATTTAAAATAGAAGATGTCCCAGTTTTCTTGCAATTCTTACAAAGGGCAGAAACAAAGGTGATTAGGATGAATTTTCATTGTCAGAATTTTTGAGTCTGGCATTTTGCGGAGTTTAAGTGGCATATTAATAAATGGTGACTATAGTATAATGCCACTATTTTTTTTCTAATTTGAATTGAAGTCACTTATTAAAAGATCAAACATTATGAATGCTTCTTAAGGAAGATTACTATGGAAATGAAATCCAATGCACACATAGTAAGCAATTTTTTAAAAACATTAGTACTTTAGTAAGAAAGAATAAATGATAAAAATTTTAAATTGAATTACTAACTTTTTGAACTTTAATAAATGAAAATAAACACTGCCTGAAATTAATATAGGGTACAATTATTCATGTGCTAGAAACACAAAGATAAAGTTGTTGTTTTGTTTTTTTTAACTAGTTGGACTATAACTTCAGGATGCACTAAAAACATTACATAAGGAATTTTTCCTGCTTTCACTTTTGACAAAACAAATGGTGGATTTAATTAAGGGGATACTTATGGAAGTAAATCCATAACAAATGTTTTGTCATGAGGAAATAAACACCTTTACATGTGGTGGGCAGCACTATTTTGAAGTGGGAATTCATTCCACCTCATACTTCAGTTTTGCTTTAAATTGTTTATTTCTACAAAGGGGAAAGGGGGAGTTTCTGACAAAAATCTTTCGATCAGCTGTTAATGAGTCACTTGTGGTCAGGTTCACAGACAAAAGCCTTTTTACTGACTGAGTTGGATCACGTTTCCAGATTTTCCTACCCTTTCTCATTCTGTGAAGACAAAACAAGGGGGGGGGCGTGTTGTGAGGCCACACATCATTGCAAGTTTTTGAAACAAGAGGAGCAATCGAGAAAGGTGCTTCAAGGATGGGCTCTATCTCCAGATTTGCCATGAACACTGTGACATTCTAGGTCAATTTTTGTATGTTTGAGGCACAACATTTTCTTTCTGACTGTGATGTCACATTTGGGGCCATAGTTGCAAGTGAGTAGTGCTGGTCCCCAGAACTGTTCTGCTCTGGTTCTAGTCCGCCCTCAGCAGCTGTGGGACTTTAGCCATGGCCTCCAACCTTTATTTCTGTCACAGGATTGGTGAACAGGCCTCTTTTGAAGTCTTTCCTTGTTAATTACTGATTCTATCTATATTTTCTGCCATATACATATATATAATATATACACACATATGTGTGTGTATACATAGCTATGTTTATGTTAGATAATTATATATTGGTAAAAATTAAGAACTATATTATATGTAATAATGAAGTTTCAAAATTCAAAACAAACGTCTTAGCTCATTTTTGGTCTTGTGAGAGTCTAATAAATCACCTCTTAACACCTTTTCTTGAGGCTCTAATCTTAACTTTAATCACAAAGGAAGTGGTAATTTGTAGGGTCAAACATCAGAAAATAATAAAAATGTTTTAAAAAAAGGTGAGGAGAAACGAAAGGCAAACCAGGGTCAAGTAAGTAAGCGATTTCTTTTTTAAGCAACGTCATGACGTTTGGTAAATTAGAAAGTGGGTTGATACACTGTGTGCGCGCGCGTGTGTGTGTGTGTGTGTGTGTGTGTGTAAGAGGAGGTGGTATGTTACTAAAGGAAAGTCCAAGAGATGATTAAAGGTCAGATGTCAACCATTTGGCTGTGGCTTTTATGTGCCTTTCACATTCATTGCTCCCCCATAAAACTAAAATGTAACTAGTTAAATAAGCATTGCTAAAACAGGATATTGAGGTCATAATATGAAAGCATGGCAAAGCACCCTTAGAGAAATTCAAAAGTTATTTCACATATTCATTTCTTAAGATTGAGTTTTTTCTTTTACCTTTTTCAAAAAGAATTCGCTTAGAAATAGTTAGGACTTTTAATATAAAGCTATTTATCACTTATCACTAAGCTAAGTTTTCATGAAATTGCTGAAAAAAAAAAAGTTTGAAATACAAAACTGTCCTCAAATCCTTTTGGTATGCAAAAGCGTTGCATTGGAAGGGAAATATGCCGCTGTGCATGCTGTGATTTTAATTTTATGTTTTAAGTTATTGTAATAAAATACCAGACACTGATATTCACACATTTTAAAAAGCAACCTAAGACCTTTGCTCACATCTGTAAGAACTGCTCTGCTGGGGAAAGGCAACGTGGCAGGGCCTTGCTTCAAGAGCCCAGAGAACTGTCTTCCTTTTCCGGGTCTACCACTTATATCACTTATTGTGTTGCTGCAAATGAGATTTCAACTTAGTCTTCCTGGTTTCTAATTACCATGTCTATAAAACAGGGATAAACAAGCTCCACGAAAAACAGAGAACCTGATCCAGCGTAACTTGATCTCACTTCCAGCTCTAAGATCCAGTGAATGTGCTAATTCTAAAATGCACTGAAATTTTAATTCCTACAGCACTGAAAGGCAATTAAAAAAAAGCAAATCAACTCATGGCACTGTCAGAGTCATCAGATCATCAGAGATTCCTCTCTCCAGCTTTCAACCACACTCTGCTCTCTGGTTCTCCGGTTTGTCTCCCGCTATCACTACCTAGCTCACCTGTCCTGGAGCTTATCAGCTAGCACCAGTCATCTGCTGGCTGTGCCCCTGCCTTCCTCTCCCATACAGCGCTCACTCTTCCTATAAACAGCTGAGATCATCATATCCCTGTGCTCTCAAATCTTATGTTAGAAAGTTCACGTTTGGTCTGGTACTCAAAGCCCTCCATAATCAGCCTCATTTTTCCTTTTCAGCTCTATAGCTCTTCATTCCTTGACCCACAGAAATTCTTGACTCCAAACAAACTGTAATATTCATTAACCCTTGAATTACAGCGATCATGTCCTTTTGATGAAATCCTTTTCATACCATTCCCTCCTTCTCGTGCAACAAGTTGGAGAAGTCCTCCTGGCTAATGCAATCTTACCCATGCTTCAGTGTCAGGTGCAGATCCTGTGTGATCCTGCTACTGCTACGATCCTGCTACTGCTCTCTCTCTAATCTGAACTTTGTTAATGAATTATGTCTTTATTATTCATCCAGCTTTTTACATTTACTCTTGTTAATAATTTTACTGCCCATGGACTCACATTTCTTTCCCCAACTGTGCCATAAAGGCCTCGAAGAATGGCCCCTTGGACTGTCTTTCTCTGTCTCCTGCACACTTACCCGAGCCTGGTTCAGGACTTCTTGAGTAATATAAAGACAATTCTAAGATGTGTCTTGCTCTTGATGTTATGCTTACCTTTAAAATCAAATTGCCCATCAATTTTAATATTACTTATTCCTTGACTAGAGCTGTCATCACATGAAACGCACTCACTGGGTAAAGTGTGAAATGTGTAGAAATCCAAACATACTTGTATAACTTATTCTTAGATGTCAATAGCTTTTCAAGTTCTTGCACTTAGAAAGATCAATGAAAAATGGTAAGCAAATGTATTAACGTGTTCTTTTAATTTCCTTTAAAGATACTAAACAGAATTCTAATCTTTCATTATAACATTTATTACAATTATTTTCAGTATCAAAAACATGAACATGTGGTGCTTGCAATTGCTTATAGCACTAACCTCTGGGAAAAACATAAAACAAAGCTTCAGTGGTTTTAAGAATGACATTATTCAGATATGATTATTGGAAATGGTTACAACTTTAGCTAATCAAAAACTATTTGGAAAGCCTAGTTTTTACAAGACAGGCGCTTTAACCAACTAAGCAATGGAGCCCACCTAAAGCCTAGTTTTTATATGGCCTTAATGTTTCACATAATAAAGTGAAAGATTTCAAGGAAGTCTAAAGGTCTTAAATTATAGGAATTAGTTACATACCTGGATCATACTTTTCTGCAATTCATCTTGTTTTTACATTATATTTTATGATCTGTGAGGGAAAAAAATAGAAAACTGTAATGAGAAACTAGAGAGGTTGAAGATGTAGGCGATTTTCCTGGCTTTTCCTCCGGTAAATTTCTGGGTTTGTACCCAGAGCCTTTAAAACTATCCGATGGGGAACATTGTCTTTCTCTGAGGCTTCCTGCTGCAAGGCCCAGGGAGGGTGCTCCCCAGCCTCCATTGGTACCCCTAACTTGAATTATCACACTCTCTCCAAACCCAGCCGTGTGTATGCCTCTCAAAGTCCCATTCTTAGAGACGGGGGAAGAAGATGTCGAATTCTCCCTCCTATGTTTTAAAGACTACGTTTGCCTGGTTTTCCAAATGCTTCTTAATTATCATTGCTTTTGAATTAAAATTTCTTAAATAATGGACTTTTAAAATAAACTTCCACTTCATCTGTCTTTTGACACCGTTGAGGCTTCTTTGGAGCCTAAAGCTATGCTTGGAAATTTCCCAGTAGGTGACCCTTGAGCCAGGCTGGCAGACAGCACCTGTGGGGAAGTCTTTCTAACCAGGCATCAAGGAGAATTTGGAAATCCCACATCTTAAATGGGTGCAATGGCTCTTGCCTGTAATTCCAGCACTTTCAAAAGCCAAGGTGGGAGGATCTCTTCAGGCCAGGAGTTCAAGATAAGCCTGGGCAACATAGTGAGAGCCCCTTTCCCCCCACCAATTTTTTTTAATTAACCAGGCATGGCGATACATGCCTGTAGTCTTAGCTAGTCAGGAGGCTGAGGCAGAAGGATCACTGAAGCCCATGAGTTTGAGGTTACAGTGAGCTATGATTAGTGAGCTGAACACCAGCAACAGAGTGAAACCCAGACTCAAAATAAATAAAATAATAAGAAGAAAATAAAAAATGAAATCCCACATCTCAGTCAAGAAAGTATATGCATGAGCACAGAGCCTTGGAAGTGTTAGGGGCTTTCAAGCAGAGGGACTGACTTCTATGTCAAGAGATCATTCCTAAATCCTGCTGCCTTACGTCAAGCTAATTCTTCTCTTCTGATATCACCATCTGGAAACATCCTCCATCATCTTCTATGTTACCTGAATCTCCCAAGGAGGAGACAGTTAAGTTCTTCAGGCCAATTGGGTGCATTTTAGTTTAAAAGCTTGATTTTCTAAGAAGTTGCTGTGAACACAAAACCGGTATCTCATACCTAAGAGGCATTTGTTCTAATGCTGAGACAACAGGCATGCAAGTTTTTGGAATGCATTTAATTTACACCTAAATCACTGCTAGACTTAGCTGTGGAGAGTCCTGCTACTGTCTATTTAGCCAGTGATTTCAGTGGGAAAATGTGGCTCTTCTGTTAGCTGTCTTGATCCTGTAATCTTCCTGGGTGAGTCACTCTTAAAAAGTGGCTCTCCAATGAGCTAGCCCACATTTTTCGAAGTGTTTTTTCTGGCCCTAAAAATGACCTATAGAAAAAGGAGAGTGTGTATGAGCTGTCTTTCCCCACTGAGGAATTCACAGAACCTATTAAATATTAGCTCATTAGAGTCTGGAAAATTCCAGCAGTGCAAAAATGTGATTGGCTTTGTGTAACAGTGCTTCCCAAACTCATCTGGACATGAAATTCTGAAAATTCAGATTCTGGAAGAATTGATATTTCTCAGAATACAGTCGCGCAGTAAATGTTGAGTTGAGAACATCCTGCCTTAGAAAAAAAGGGAGACTTGAATTTTTTTTCAACATGAAGTATAACTGAAATAAACAGGCATGTCATTTTTATCCTACAATCATCTGCCATAGTCTGACCACAGGTTTCTCCCCTATGTATCTGAATGTGTGCTTTCGGGTATCCTAAGTACACACTATTCCTTTTAGACCAGGTTTGAGGAACGTGTGTTAAAAACTGGAGACTCAGAAGGGAGAGGATGGGAGGGAGGTGAGGGATGAAAAATCACTTATTGGGTACAATGTACACTGTTCAGGTGATGGGTATGCTAAAATCCCTGACTTCACTACCATACAATTCCTCCACGTAACAAAAAACTACTTGTACCCCCTAAATCTATTGAAATACAAAAATGATGTAACTTTAAAAATGTGTGGGGATTGCACATGCTCTCTGGAACCAAGAAGAAAAATACACAATGTTGGATTCCACCCACACACATTCTGTGTCATTCGACATTTTTGGTAGATTGATAGTGGGTCACCAGGACATAGGCTAGATAAGCGTCTCAAACATCAGTGGAATCTCTAATGAGATGATTGAAGCTACACTCTATTAAACATTTAAGGCCCAAAACAAATGATTAGAAAACAAGCTCTTCTACATAAAATTGTAGCGGTGAAATTTGGGGGATTTTTGTGTGTTTTTCTTTGTTTATTTTTTTTTATTGATATATAATAGTTGTACATATTTTGGAGGTACATGTGATATTTTGATACCTATGTATAATGTGTAACAATCAAATCAGGGTAAGTGGGATATCTATAACTTCAAGCATTTATCTTTAATTTGTGTTGGGAACATTACAAATTTTCTCTTCTAGCTATTTTGAAATATGGAATAAACTATTATTGACTATAATTTCCCTACTGTACTATTGCATACTAAAGCTTATTCCTTCTATCTAACTATATTTTTGTACCTCTTAACCAAAAGGTATAATTTTGAATTTAAAAAAAAAAAAGTCAATCATAGGCAAGAACTGCAGACGTGGTGGTATTTCGTTTGTTAATGTATCCTGATATGCTCCTAGTAACTTCTAGTTACTTAAGGCATAGGACAGAAAGCAGATAAGATTAATGGCCTGAGTGTCTTAAAAGCACCAAATAAGTGGTAGAAACTTCCCTTTGCAGGGAGAGAGAAGACAGAGGAGAAGCAGGAGCTGAGTAATATTGCAGAGCACCTACCAGAGGTCCCAGCACCTGTGATCACCAATGTCAACCTGTAGCCACAAAATGGTAGGTCCTTCCTCTGCAATGTAGAAATGACCCTAGAATCCTATGGCTTATTTGAATTCTTAACACACTTCCCAACTCTCTAGCCAGTAATTTTTTCAATGCTAAAGTTTTGATTTCCAGGGATTAACTATGGGGGAGCCAGAGGAGGACCACCAGTACATATTTTTTGGTGATAGTTTACAGGTTATTTTAGCCCAGACCTTTGTTATTCCTTGAGCTGTTTACTAGTCCACTAGGAACCTGGACGGAATCCTGGGTTCCCAGAATCAGGCCCTATTTCTTTGCTTTGGAAGGAGAAATAATGGTGGAGATTGACCTGTGAGCTTCATTCTTTTCTTTCCTCCTTGTACTTGATGATATTTTAATTCCAGATGAACATGCCCAACACCCACCCTGCTTCCTCAGGCTATCACTACCCAACCATGTCAAGATCGTATTAATGTCTCTACACTCCACAGATGCAGCAACAAGAAGACGTGCAGGGCAAGAAGGATCTAAACACAGAGAAAGGGCATGTGATGGAGTCTTGGGCAAGAAGGCCTAGAAATTACTGGGCTTTTGTGGGGGTCAAGCCCATGGTATGTAAAAATGAGGGAATATATTTTAAATAATATAAACCTGTCTCATAATGTAAGCAAAGAGAAAGGTCATGAATGAGACAGACTTTTCTTTGGGCCATATTTCCTATGAATTCAAGAACTGGAAAGCAGGGAGCCTCATGGAAAGGGGCACCCCCCAGAAGCGTGTGGAGTATTGCACCCTTCAGTCCTGATCACCAGGGCCTGGGGAAGTGGGGAAACGGTTTGCTCAGAAGTTGCAGATTCTTCCACAAACATGAGAGACAGGTCTGCGAGTGTCAACTTTGCAAGGTAGCCATGTGAGTTAAAATACAAAGTGAATGTCTAGATTTACACAGGGAAGTGAAATATAATATACTAATGAGAATGGCCAATATTTATTTGGTGCTTTACATTTTAAAAAGATCCTCCTCATTCATTGTCTTATTTGATCCTCATCACCCTGCCAATAGGAAGGTTCTATGCTTAAGTCATTCAAAATGGTCTAGAAGAATCTTTGCTTTAAATGTCTGAAGCCATTCTATCGTATTCACTTGATTCCCATCCCCCAAACAAATCAATCATTATAGCGTCCTATCTCTATGAGCTAGTTTGTTTTTCATGCCTGGAAATACCACAGGAATCCCTGGATAGACTTTATTTCCCAATTTTGCATTCATAAAATATTATTCTCATTTCACAGTTGAGAGCACTGGAGCCCAGAGACATTAGATTTTTTGCCAAAAATAACACATGCTGAAATACAAACAAAGGTCTTTTTGGTTTTAGAACTATGCTCTGCCCCTTGCACCATGCTTTCTTTATGGAACTCTTGCACATCCAGTTGGGTTACGGTGAATGTCCCTGGTATAAGCCGTTACCCTCAGAAAGCAACCACAAAATACACGCTGAATTAGTTAGAATGAAGTAAAGCTCTAGCAGTTTCTCAGGCTCCAACTCAAGTCACCTGTAAGAAGTAGGAAATGAGGCAACCCTTCATAGCCTGAGTCTATGGGCCTGAAATTGGGTTAAGCAGGCACTTAGAACACAGCCTTCTGAGTAGAGGAACCACCTCCATTAATGATGGAGCCCAGTGTTCCCTGGGCTTACTGTACCATGGATACAGATGTGATCAGGCTAAGTTGAAATAGTAACCCAAATCTGACCTCCCCTACACATCAATGAAGCCCCTGCAGAAACTCCCCTGGACATCTCTGAAAGTATGAGGACCTGTCTTAGGTGTGCCCATCTGATGGCTATGGGCTCTCAGGCATTTTTCTTCAGGCTCCTATGTGCCACTGTGCCACCATTGCTGATGAAACAGGTCCTGACATGCCCAACACTGCCAGCTGCAGCATACCAGAACCAGAGCATGCTGTCCTCCCCACAGAGAGGAGGGGATCATTCTGCCCCACACCACATCACACGGAATCCCTGCATATCCCTTTATCCCTCCCTCGTGTGATCTCACAGAGACCTTCCAGTTTCTTCAGTCTCACCCCCTCGCCCCGTACCTCAGTCCAGCAACAGGGAGGTTAGGAGAACATGTTGTTACATAAAGGCTCTAATGCTAATACCTCCAGCCTCCCCTTAAGCCAAATAAATCCACGTGGAAATCACATGGTGGCCCACCAACTCCTCAACCTCATCTGACAAACCCAAAGAAGTCTCAGTTTCCTTTAGGCCCAGCCTGAACCCTCCTGGATCCACACAGAGTTGCCAATGCAATAGCCAAGGCTGACATTCCTGCAATCCTTGGGTCACAGATTGCTGATGGGGTATCCATTCCCTGGATGTTCCACTTGATGTTCATCTGAACTGCATCTAACTGAAAATGTCTGGAGCACTGTGTCAACCACTGTGCTCAGCCCCAGGTAGGCAATGTCCTCCAGAGATGGCCTTGGCCTTTCTCAGAGGGCTCTGAGCAGATCCAGACTCTATTCTCAACCAGGACTTACAAAACACTGGAGTGCATTCAAACAGATGTTGAAGGATGATTAAATATTTAAAGCACTGAGAATACTTGGAGGAAAACAAAACCTCTGGGATCACTGGCAGCATCCCATAAGAGAAGGGTATGGGTTTTATAGTCAGAGAGACCTACATTCAAATCTCAGCTTTGTCTTAACGTTCTGTGACCAGGAACATTTACGTTGAATTTCTAAGTCCCAGTCTCTTCACATCTGAGATAGAAATTGAATATATCTTATAGATTGTCCACATTGCCTAATACCTAATAAGAGATATTAGAAACGACGGGAATGAAAAAATATGCATAATAGAAGTCCATTTATATCAGTCACAGTTAAAGGAATGTTGACCCTAGAAGTTTGGAAAATTGGAGGACTAAATTCTTGCATTACAGAAATAATAGAAACAATGCCCTGCCCCCAACTCAAACATAAGCCTGTCACTGTGTAGAAACCCCTGAACTGAAAGATCTCTCAAAGTCTGGAAATATAGAAATGTTAAGATTGCTCACATCAACTGTTGTACAACAAATAGATCCTTCTCTCTCATCTAGTAGCTTCATAATGTGAATTCATGTGGGAATATATAATGATCTTGCATTTTAGGTTAAGGTATGATGATTTAAGATTAGTAGGCAAAGTTTTAAATTAACAAACATTCATTTCTATATTATGAGTTGAAGTCTACCTTATTTTTATCACTATAGAACAGCAGAAGAAAGAAAGACTATACATATGTGTGTGAGGGAGACTATATATATGTATATGTATATACATGTGTGTGAATATATATATATGCCCATGTATGTGTATATGTGTCTTGGTAGTCACAGTTTATATTAAAACAGGAAAGAAATCCCATTATAGTTGATCAATATTTTCCTTGAGCATTCCCTTAAAATAAATGGCTTTGTTGTGCAAAGTTTATTTTTGATTTTCAAGGTACGCTTTGTATATAAAGGACCACGCAAAAGAAAAAAAACTCCCATAAAAATGAAACAGTGTCGCTACATGAATAAAATTTTTGCTTTAACCATTTCCAGGAAGTGGTAATAAATACAAACATCATTATATGTAAGTAAATAAAATTGATTATAGTGTAAGGAATGAATAATACTGGAAACTAGCAAATTGTCCCTAGTTGTGGTAAGATAATAAGATGCATTTTAGTGGTCACCTTAAGATGTCGCCTGCTATCAACACAGATAGGTCATAATCCAGTACGGGCCTCCAGTCCGTCTTCTCCCCCTACCCTTGGGGGAGCTGGCCACAGCAGTGTGCCAGGAGAAACACATACGCCGGCTGCGTGCTCTGCTCCCTCCCTGCTCTTACCACTTTACAATCTGAGGATCGTAAAAGAGATGTTTAAGTCAGGATGAATGTGCCAGGTATAAGTAAATATGATTTAAGATATAAATGATCTTGATTCAACTGTAAACCTCTAGATTTTATAATTTTTTTCCTCTTCATAAAGGGGAATTTCATGAGGCTAACCAGTTTCAGATGTAAGTTTTGAGGAAGAAGTGAGGTGTTTTTTTTTTTCTCTAAAGGTCTTCAAAACTTTTATGGCTAAGATATAAATTTTAAATTGAAAATTGAAAGAGTTCACAATCCATAAAATGCCCATGGCATTTCCAGAAAGACTTTTTAAATTGCTACAGTATAAGTCGAATATATATTTATGCATTTCTCAGTGGACTATTCTCCCTCGTTAACTAGACTGAAAAAAGGCAATAAAATATTCAGCTGCCTAGTGAAGTCTTTCTGATAAAGAATTCAGCTGTAACAGCCACTCAGCCCGCAAATGTCTTATTCAGAGACAACCCTAGAATCTCTAATCCCACTAATCATCAAGAAACATTTCTGTACTGAAGAACTGCAAATGAATAGACACTGAAACGTCTCAGATTTGTCTAAATAATCAAAGAACAGGTTTGCACTGTCTTTTTCAGTGGAGAGCTTATATTAATGACTCACTTTATTCTGCATTTCCTTTGCATTTTCTTAAGTCAAGATTTCTCTTTTGGAAGTTTTATTAGTTGAACAATAGAGTCCTGGGAGTGTTGTATGAAGACGCCATGCAAAGCAGTATTCCCTAATGATATGAAAGAGCCCGTGCAGTTTTGAAAGGGAGCTCTTAGAAAAGGCCCGGAGATCTCACTGAAGAGCTGTGGAGAAAGGCTCACAGTACATTCCAAAAACTTGCTAGATAAACTAAGTTAGGACCCAAGTCACAATTATGGGTGATCTCAAATAACACTAAGGGCATAGACAATGAAAATCACCAAATAACCTCAAAATCTTACTTAAACAATTGGTTTTGAATTTCTCTGTTTCCAAAATTTTCATTAGAGCTGCTAAACACTAGAAAAATAAAATAAAGTAAAAATAAAATAATGAAATCAAATGAAATGAGTAGGTTGAGTTTCTCTTCATCTCTGGATTGCTGAAATGAAAAAGTAGAGCAATATATGTGAAAGGGGAAATGGAGGAACTAGGTAATCTATATCTGAGAAATCAAGCTCTGAATAATTTTTAAAAATGAGAGCAACACTGCACATAGGACTGAAAGCTATTTTTTCTTATAAAAATCTTAATATTCCATGATATAAGAACATTGTATCCCTTAGTCCATTATATTCAAATTTATGGGATACATTAGTTACATTAATTGTTACTAATTAAATGTGGCTTGACTTTGAAGCTCACAGTACTTTGCAAAAAAAAAAAAAAACAACTTGAATATTTAATTTCAATTTATTGAAAAAGCTATTTTGTCTCAGCATCACCACCACCCCTGTGGTTTTGCATCTCTTGCTAAATGTGGGTGAAGACTTCCCTAATCAGTTACTCACAGTCATCTTTCTTGGCTTCTGAAGTCATCAGTGTCTTTATCCCTTACTTGACACTTTTGCACACATTGTTACTTTGTAAGATTTCTTAAGTCCTTCCTTTAAAAAAATATTTCATTTTTCTTGTGTGCGTGTCATGCCTTCCCAAATGTATTTCAAGCTTTTCAAGATCATAGACAGAATCTCAGTGTGCCCTAAAGCACATAGATCTGAGTGTCCTCTGAAGTCTGGGGCTCTGTGTGCATTCGCAGAGCAGAGCAACTACTCTAAATACACCCAGGCCATTCCCCAAGGGGTCCCAGTAACACAGTAACAGCCCACCAAGGCACTCTCAGTGTGGGCTGGATCAATGTAAAATGGAGCACAGTAAGAGAATTCATTAGGTTCTAGACGTGGACCTTGAACGTGCTGTTTTGTTTTCTACTTCTAATGGGTTACTTCTAATATCATTTACCACGAATGGTACCTAAGAAAATCAAATGAGGAAGTGGTGTGTAGACCTCTTTGTGTCAGCACGCTGGCCACTTCCCACATGCCCTGGTGTCTGGCGGCGGGTTGGCTGGACAGGTAAGGAAACTGAGGGCACTTTTTTATTCCTTTCTTGTCTTCTCTCACCACAGTAATTAATTTCCATATCAACAGGGCTGTCGTATGCTTCTCACTAAGGGCAGAGTTCAGGAACGGAACTGGAAGTGTGCAAGTGGACTCATTTATTCAGTCCTCAATCAGTTGCACAGTCCACCACACTCTGGGTGCTGTTCTAGGGATTAGGGCTGCAATGAGGAACAAGATGTGACAGGCTCTGCTCACATGGATCTTCCATTCTAGCAGGAAGTAGGTGACATGGCAGAAAACAATAATAAACAAGCACAGGGGAAACAATGAACAAATGATAATTTTTAATAGTGATAAATGTTACAGATAAAATAAAACAGAACAATGTACTAGTGAAAAGGAGTGTTGGAATGGGTGCTAATTTAGGCAGGGGGGCCTGGTAAGACTTGCTGAGAAATGGACATTTTGATTGACACTAGGCTGATGTGAAGGAGCCAGGCCCTGAGGTTCACGGGGCAGAGAACTCACTGCTGAAGAAAGAGCAAGGGCCTGACTGAGCCTTGTGTACTAGAGAGAGACAGAGAGAGAGATAGAGAGAGAGAGAGAGAGAGAGAGAGAGAAAGCCCATGTGGCTGTAGCGTGGTGAGCAATGGGCAGAGCGGTACAAGGTGAGAGCAAAGATGTAAGACAAGCCAGGGCACGCAGGGCCTCGTAACCTCAAGAATAACTTGGGATTTTATTGGAAGTGCAGTAGAAATCCAGTGGAGGGTATAGCACAGATGAGACCAATTCAGATTTAACTTTTCAAAAGCTCACTCTGGCTGCTAGGTGGGAATGGTTTGGGTTGAAACTAGGACAAGCGTGGAAGCTGGAATATGCCACCACAGTCGTCAAGCTGTCTTGAACTAAACCGCACGTGAGCAACAGAAGAGTTGGTGATTTCAGGGTAAGTTTTGCAAGCAGTGCTGAAGAATTAGAAGACAGAGTAAATGGCAAAAAGAATCAAGGACAGCTTTTGGAGTTTGCATTGAGAAACTGGTAGACGGTTGTGCCAGCTATTGAAATGGGGAAAAAATAGACTTGGGAGAGGTAGAGGAGAAAACAAGAGTTCTGTTGTGCTATGCCAACTTTGAGATGATCGTTACACTTCGGAGTGAAAATTTCAAGTCAAGATAGTTCAGAGACTAGAGGGTTAAGTAATGTCAGTGATCAGCATTTTAATCTTTGGAACAATAGTTATGGAGGGGACAGAAATAAGCAATGATGTTCCCTTCCTCGAGGAACCAAAAGAGCATTGGAGAGACAGGCATGTCCATAGCTAAAGGTATTATATGTGAGGTTTTGGGCAATTGCTCTAATAGTCCCCAAGAAAAGGATCTTAGGAACATTAAGAAGAAGTGACTAAGTCTAACACATGTCATCTTTGATGTGCCATTGCTACTTTATCCTGCTTTTCTGTAAAACATCTCTACCTTCCCACTTTGGGTCCTTTGGGTCAGAGTCTATAACTCTTCCAGGCCCATCATTCTTTAAAGACTACTAGGGGTAAATTATAATTATTTTTCCATGGCTAATTCCTTAAGGTTATCAATATTTGATGCAGTCAAAGATGGTCTATACAGGGTTGTTGGATTGAGCTTCTTCCACTGACTTTCAGGTTTCATATTTGAGGGGCTTTCAAGTGTTCTTAGAGTTCAAAAACTAAAGCACAGCCTTAAATAAGTTGTAGCAGCTTTTAACACATTAGTACTATTCTGTTTGAACCGTGAGTGTCAAAGACCATTTGATCTTTGGTGTTTAAATTCTCAAAGCACCCTAGTTTCTGATGTAATATTTTTGTGCATAATTTCTTTAGTAAATGTATCATTTACAAGTATTAAGAAAAGTGAAGGTTGGTGAACCAATTACAAAAAAAAAGTTTCTCTTAATACAAAACAATTTCCAATTCCTCATGATTTTCTTAACATAAAGTTTTAAGGCTGTGCCTTAATGTATGTAACGATAGCCATTACAGACTATGAAGTGAAGAATCTGTGAACTAACTAGTAAAAAGTTACATCATAAGTGGGGTAGACTTTAGAAGAGTCACAGCAGGATAATGAGCAAACGCGCACACACACACACAATTGAAACATGTGCCAAGCTGTGAGTAGTACTTACTTATAAATAATAAGTCAAAAAGAACATGTCTGATAGATAAATAAGTATAGATTCAAATCTAAAATAAAGTCGTTAGGGAAACCTGGTCTTTATCAATAGAAAACCAAGTCTTATAAAGGCTCAGTGCCACTTCCAAGACCCCTGCCGGCCCCAGCGTCTTGTGTTACGCCTCCTCGCAGAGACCACTCCTTCATTAGAGCATCATGGAATGTCCGGCCTAGAAAGAACCTTAGAGATCATCCGAGTGGTCCTCCACGTCCACCCATTCACATGCACTTCATCCACTCCCACTCCTTTACTGTCTTGGGGAGAGTGTTGCAGCAGCTCACTGGGTGAGCTGTAAGGCTGTAAGGCTGTGTCCTCAGGGCACCGCCCCAAGTGAGTCCAAGAGAAATCCAATCCAAAGGGAGCCGTCCTCTGCCCTGGCCCCATCCTGTGGAAGAACGTGGGAGCGGGGAGATAATAGGAAATTCTGAAAGGCAAATACGGCTGTTTTCTTAGCCTCCACCAAAACAGGCCTCCACTCTTCATTTATTTCTCAGAATCTGGAAGTCAGCTCATGGAACAGAGGCATCTGCTCCCATTTAAAAACAAGTTAGAGAGTATTAAATTCAGCTTAAAAAAAAACTTTAAATTTGGAGAAAAGCCTTTGTTTAATCACATCAAGTCTATGTCACCAGCTGAAAAATGCCAGGAAATTCCAAGCTAAAGGCAGATACTCCATATATAACCCATGCCACGGGGCTTATTTTTATTCTTTCATATGCCTGCAAACAGAAGATGAAGCATCAGAAAAACTCTGACTTTTTTCTTTTTGATCTTGTCAGCTCATGTCATAACCTTTGCATTTTTCTCTCTCTTTTTTAATTTAATAAGAATATGAGATTATACTGATCCTGTTCTCCTATTTCTTGTTAGTGCTGAACAAGCACTTCTGGCACTCACAATTCAAATTCCTGCCATGTTGTTCTGTGCCTCAGTATGTTTGGCTATGAAGTAAAGTGTCTTGACCTATCATCTATCTTTAAGGCCTGAGAAAGAAATTATTTTAGCATTCTTGCTCTTAGCTCATATGTATAAATCTGTGATCAATGACATGTCTGCAGCTCTGAAGTTAGCACACAAGTATGAAGAACAGAAAGAGCAGAGGGATGGGGTGGGATGGAGTGGGGGTGGGCGCAGGGTTGGGGGGGGGGAAAAACAACAAAGACCCATGAGCAGAAGAGTATTAAATCTCCTGCTCTGTGCCCAACCATGGGTTCTGGATTTTATAAATGGGATGAAGAATGTATGTAACTCCAAAAATATGTAACTCTTTCCCTTTTAAATGTGGCAAGTGTTCATTTTTCAATCTGAGTGTCCTGAATTTCTGTATTGTTTTTAGAGATGTGTGGTACATAATAAAAATATGGAGCCTGCCCCAGACATAGCACAGTTCACCTTTTCAAGGATTTGAAAGCTTGATCACGCCAACTGTCTGGGAATAAAAGAAAAAATGAAGCATTAACATCAGGCATAGCCTTTCCTGATTATGATTGCCAGTCATTACGGCAGAAAACAAAGCACGCTAAAGAACAGTGGCAGGAATATGGCTTTGGTGAAATCAAAAATGCTCTGAAATAGATTAAATGTTAAGATCAGTTCCCTGTCAACCAGTGAGTATTTATTGAGGACCAATCAGCTACATGTTTCACTTACTATAAATGTAAACTATAAGACCTGCTTTTGATGAGCTTCCGATCTAGTTTCAATATGCCATACAGGAAACAGAATATAGGATATAGGATAGTGTATATGTAGCCCCCAAGACTTGGAAATCCATGTGCAGTAACTGGCGATGGGAACCCCACAACCACTCCTGCAGTGGATAAATCTGTGACTTCTGTTGTACATCCTTGGTTTTCAATCTCACATTAATTCATTCTTTCAGCAGTATGTACTGAGCGCCCACACTGTGGTGCTCGTGGGTGATGCAGCAGTGGGAGTGAAAGAGACGTGATCCCCCACGCCCATGGAGTCTTCGGGATAGTGTGTGACATGTGTATTCAGTAATCACACACATGCATAGCCCCAAATTGTTACACACAATGAGATGAAGAAGAGAGTTCTGTCTAACAAAGACCCAATGTAGACTGGGGAGTCAGGCAAGACGTCTCTAAGGCAGAAGCCAGGTAGAATGTCATCAGGCTTGCTGGACAGTCACAGGCACGGGAGTGATCAGAGGCAAAGAACACGGCTTACAGGCCAAAAAGAACAAAAGTAAGAGTACAGCACATGGCTCTGAAATGATCTTGACCGTGTATCAGTCTTCCTGAGGCTCAATCTTCTCATAAGTGGAATTGAATCTGTTAATACCTACCATGGATTTATGTTAGAAAATAAGTAACTAACATCTTTACAGAGACAGCAGAATGTTCTGGGAAAAAATATTGAAACTGTAACAAAGGTCAGCCGAATGCCTACTGAGGAGTACCACAGTCATAATAGGAGAAAAACACATAAATATTTATAGTGCCATAAGGAAGAAACAAACTCTAAAGAATAAAGGAAAGATGTGGTGTCTGTAGTGGGAGATAATTAATGGAGGGTGCTCAGGGGTCAATACTTTCTTGGGGTTCAACCAAGTATTAGATTTACGAGGCAGTACGTTCAAAAGTTCATATAACTAAATACACAAACTGGCTTGTTTGTTTTGGATCATTCAGTGTCTGGGAGTGAATTATTCATTCAAGGATTAATAAATTAGAATTTTGCTATTTGGCAGTTGAGAAATCTTACTTCAGGAAATAAAAGAGATATTCACCAAGTTTGGACTGGCTTATGCATTTTTTAAAAGCTGGTTTAAATCTCAAATCTCCAAGAGTAAAAGCAAGTTCAAGCTATTTATTAATGTGTGTCTTTTACTCTACTGATTTATGGTGCATGTAAAAACAAATCCTGAGGTAAAGTATGAAAACAGAAAGAATTTACCTGCATATTATCTAACCCAACTATAGCACTGACTATGGTAGGAGAGAGACTCTGCTATAAGAATCAAAACCAGTGGAATTTTCCTCTATCACGGAATAACTTTTAGTGACACCCCATTCCTTTTCAAAATGCCACTTCTGTATCTTTTTCCCCCCTGGCTTAAAAATACTTTTTCTTTCACATTTTCTACTAAAATACGTTTTTGGTGACTTCAAACTTCTGAAAACAATTACAGCTTTGGCCTATTTTTATCTAGAGAGAGTAGAAAAATGTCATCCTATTAATCACTTCACACATCCAAAAAAAAAAAAAAAATCCCCCAAAAGGTGGTATGTAGCAGGAGATCCATTAGAATTCAAATTTTGCATATATATATATATATATATATATATATATATATATATATAAAAGACTACTAATTTGGCCCCCCTTACCAAAAAAGGTCATGGCTTTTAACTTCATTTTTATTCTATTTTCTCTCTGGATTATTGAAACACCTCTTTTAGAAATATGTATGTCTTCTAAATTTATTTCATTCTCCTTTCTTTGATGAGCTTTATAGAAAGTAAAAGAACCTGGCATGATTTTTCTGTTTACTTATACATTTCAGAGTGTGCACACGCCTACAATTTTTACAACTATATCCTAGAAAATATTTCCTGGAATCTGTCACCAACTACTCTTTTCAGCACTCTCGGGCTTTCTTTTAATTGAGCGTCAACAAATATGTCCGTCCTCCATTGTAACTCCTGATATTGAGGAAGGCAAAAACCCCACAAAACTTAAATCCCAAAATTGCCCCATCTTTTTTTAATCTGAGTATCATCATTAGACTTGTTTTCACCCTTGCATTATCTATAGCTTCACAGAAAACCACATCCTTTCTCTTAAATTGGAGAGTTTATATAAAACGCTTTTCCAGACCCTGGTACATAACGGGCACATGAAATAACAGTTTCCTTCCCATCATCCTTTTCACAGATCGTGCTGCATCTTTGACTGGTTATTTCTAGACAACGGATTTAAATTGTAGCTTAATAAAATCATACATGATTTACTGATTAAAAATGTATGAAATATATTTTTCTGAGTTTAACCGGTGGATTTGAACTAATCCTCCATTTTAGTTCTCTCTCATTAAAAATGTCTAAGTCTAGTTTTCTCAATTTGCCTTTTGCTCATCTCGTGTCTTTTTAATTGCCCCAACATCCCCTTGCTTCTCTAGCTGCTACCTACGTTGTGTAAGATTTGAAATCCTGTAACATATTCTCATCAATCCATAATTGCCTGCTCACCAGTATAGATACTGCCTACTTTGTGCCCAGCACTCCGCTAGATTCTGTTAGGTGTAAAAGGGCTTTATTTTCAAAATCTGAAGTCAGAAGTCAGCTTGGCCACAAAGTAAGCATAAACAATTTAGTCCCAAAGCTGCACTAATAATGCCAATTATTCAGAAGAATTGAGAGGAAAAAATGAGATACTTGCACTGCAAAGTAGACAGGGACCATTTACTTCATTTTAGAAATAAGAACATTGTGTCTTAGTGTAAGAAACTAGCCTGGTGCCTTCTGGAATTAGATGTAGGACAACAATGAAAACACTGGCTTTGTGATGTGAGTTCAGAGTACCTCGCACTACAGCAAATGCAATAAAAACTTTCCCAGCTCTTGGAATTACACACTAATGATTTTCCATGGACATGTTCCATAGAACTAAAGCTTATGGAAAATAAATAAGTGTGTTTATATCTGCCTGTAAAATTTTCTAATTATTGGTCGTAGGGGGAAAAGACCCAAACAGCTAAAAGCAAGTCTTATATATTTTTTTTGGCTTGCATAATAATTATTTTAGCTATTTATATAGGTAAAAATAGTTTTAAAGGAAAAATTGATCTTAACTTTAAGTGTCTAACTTATGGTCGTTTATAGATTACAAATCCTGAAGATAAACAGAAATTGTCTTCATTGCCTACAGAAAGCAGAGTTCAAGTTCAGATTCTTTTTGACCAGTGAGTTTTAAGATGCAATTTCACCTAAATGCTGTTTGAATTCTTTAACTAACCTTCAACTTCCCCAGTATGGATATTAATTAGATAGCATTTTTTTCAAAATACACAAATTACTTCATTTAATTCACTTGAAAAACCTATAAGGGGATTATCATTACCCACTTTTTACATATGAAGAATTGATTCTTTGATGGTAATCAAGGATAGAGAGATCATTTACTATTGTCATTTCATCACTGGATACTTTTACAAAGAGGAAAATGTAAACATAACTGCTCTTATTGCCCCATCTCTGTTACTCTTAAAATCATATTAAGTTAGCTCTTTTCTCCCTGCTAACAGGGCTGTGGTGCTATAAATGAATCACAGCAGCACATATCCAAATGCACCAGTATTGTGTTTGTTGATACCCAGCCACCCTATTACTAACACTTACCTGAGATTCCTACTAGGTGTGGCAGCACCATGAAGGTACCTACTGTGTGGGTGACATTTGGCTAGGCATAACGTACATAAGGTGAACCCAAATTGGCTTCATTCATTTACCTATATCCTTAAACTGGATGAATGGTATGAATTCTTTACTAGCAGGGGAAGTGATGTGAACACTTCCTCTGTGTCACATGCCACACCGCTGAACCCTTCATACACTCTCTTATCCTGGGACCTCCACTCCCTTAGGTTACAGCATGGAACCCAAGGAATTCACCCAGGTCAACTCATTGGATTTAATCATCAGTCCTCTATAAATTGGCTAAGTTCAATTGCCCTCAGCAAACATTTATTTGCTCATTCATTCATTTATTTAGCATGTTTATTGACTACCTATTATGGCTTAACAAACAGGTATCTTCTTATCACTGGGGATACATATAAGGACTTAGTATGTTCTCTTTCCCAATACTAGTTGGATTTTAACAAGGGAACTGCCTTAATTCAAACTAATGAATGTCAACAAATGTGCTACAGGACGTGCATTTGGTCAGATGCCCTCACTAGATGCCATCAAGTCCCACGTGGATAGAAGCATTTGCTCCATCTACAAGTAATTTCAGCCCTGATCATCTAGATCAGCACTCACTGAAGTGTTTTCAAGCATGAATCCCTACATTTTGAACCATCTTCTCAGACCATCAGAATGTGGGTGGTATTTAGAGCTGCTGAATTTCAAAGTATAAGGTGTCTGATACTTGAATATGTTAAGATCTTTTGATACCAAGACATTCTCAGAGACAAATTCTGGGAGCGTGCTTTCTCTCTAATACTTTATTTATGCAGCACTTTATGTCAACAGTTCTAAGAGTGAAAGAAGAGAGATAGACAGCAGGTAAAAAAAGTAAGACAGTTTCTTCCTTCAAAGGCGTCTATGGTGCTGAGAGAAAGACAGTTATTAACAGACATACATATGCACGCAAAGTGGTAAATAAAGGAGAAAATGGAAATGACACTGGGTGCAAATTGAAAGCAGAAGGGCCGAGCTCAACAGTCCAATTGGAGATGCTGGTGTCATATTTGGAGTCACTTATTTTCAATCTTGTTTCCCGGGGTCATGGCGGTTGAAAAACCTTAATATGCTTATTTTCTTGCATTTCTATCATTCCACCAGTCAGCCATCTGCCTTCCAGCCTCCACAACCTTCAGTACTGTCTTCTATCCAGAGGAATTACGTGGGATCCTGCAGGGTTTCTGAAAGCGAGGTTGATGGACCACATGCCTGAGACTCACCTTGGTCATCTGTTGAAAATACGACTTTCTGCTACTATACTTCTATTATGTGAATCATGGGACCCTAAGCCAGGATTTTAACATGCTGTCTACGTATTTCTAATGAACATCAAAGTTTACAAACTGCATAAGAAGAGCATTAGACTTCCAATCACAAAGCCCTCATTTACCTGTTATCTAAAATTGAGTTAAATTAGATAATCACACATATCCCACAATTCCAGGTTACACATTTCTATTGCCCTGTGTAGTTCTTTTGGATAATTTGTACTATTTTTCTTGATTGTTTTTTCTCCAATGCCTAATTCTATAAAGTTTTTGTTATCCTTAAGTTAAGATTTCTCTTAACTTATGAATATTTAAGAAACAGAATGTTTTTCTTTGTGCACCAGAGCAACCATATATGAAACTGATTTAAGGAATGATGGGAGCACTGGTCACTGACCAGTTACTCTGGAGACATTAATTTGGTTTAAGGCCAAAATCATAAATTTTCAAATATGGGACAGAGGAAAAGTTTGTTTTTATGTTCTATTTATTATTAACTCAACTCTCTAGGACTTGTACTTTATTTTCCCTTTATCTAAAATGTGCATGCTAGACACATAATTAATAAGTAAGAGATGTTCTTAAAACAGGTATTTTAAAATATCTAATCAGAAGTAGCTCTAATCGTGTTAAGCTACAAGCCTGCACATTCCACCAGACAGGATGCTCAATTTAAACAATTAAAGGTTTTCTGAATGAGTGTTTATTAATTGAGTCATAGCATTAAAGTGGAGTCCCTTTTCGCTTCCTCTTGTCAAACCTATTGAGGATGCAATGCAGAGCTATTTGGCAGGTGGCCATGCTGTAAGGCAGCAGGATGTATTTGGCAGATTTATTTTATGAGTTGCCAGACTTTTGCCATTTGGCTTGCTAGCATGTTTCTCTCCTTTTTCTTTCCTTTTTTTTTTTGCCCTTTATATAAAAATATCTTTTTCTCAGCAGAATTACGATCCACAGCTATAATTAGCACCATATTAATTATCAATAATTATATTGAAACATAACCTTACAAAGTATTTTGCAAAATACGTGGAATTCTCTCAGGAGTTTTTTCTGAAGATTACATAGCATCGTCTCTAATGGGAAGGTGATTGGTTGGTATTGGTCTACAAATATTAATTGTTAATGTCTGTATTCTGTGCATCAACCCCACCTATCTTCAAAGACTATCAATTATACTTTATATCTGTGGTCCCCAATCTCCGGGCCATGGATGCGTACCAGTCTGTGGCCTATTAGTAACTGGGCTGCACCGCAGGAGGTGAGTGGCGGGTGAGTGAGCGAAGCTTCATCTGTATTTACAGCCACTCCCCATCACTCATCACTGCATAAGCTCCATCCCTGTCAGATCAGTGGTGGCATCGGATTCTCACAGGAGCCCAGACACTACTGTAAACTGCACATGTGAGTCATCTAGGTTGCCCGCAGCACAAATAAAGTGTATACCACAGGTTGGATAACTGATAAGGAACGGAAATGTATTTTCTTGTAGTTCTGGAGGCTGGAAGTCCAAGATCAAGGCACCAGTATTTGGTGTCTTGTGAGGGCCTTCTTGCTGCATCCTCTGGAGGGGAGGAAAGCTGTGTCCTCACATGGTGGAAGGCAGAAGGCTGGAGAAAATGCCATGGGAACCTCTGTTATAAGGGCTTTAATCGCATTCACAAGGGAGGAGCATTCAGGACCTAATCACCTATTAAAAGCCCCATGTCTTAATGCCATCATATTGGCTATTAAATTTTAACCTCTGAATTTTGGAGGAGACACATTCAAACCACAGCACCAGCATTGGAGATGTTCACACACTGCTTCATAGCGCAGGTGATATTTGGGAGGCAGATGCATTAAAAGACATGGTGAATGAATTAATCCTCCCTCTCAATAGATTTTTCTTTAAGGAAGTATTATTTCCCAGTAGTGTTGACAGTATCCATTTGTATGCTTCTCTTTGTGTCTCAGTTTGTGGTTCTAAAGGTGCTCCAACATTGGCATGGTATACACAAAAGTTATACGTGGCAACAAATGAACATTTCATGATATTAAGCAATTCCTATTACTCTTAAATTTGTATTAATATATGTGCTGATCAAGTAACATGCCAGAGATATGATAGCAATTCTTTACAACATCAACTAGATGAGTACTGAATGCTAGAATAATTTTTAAACAAAAAATATTTGTTCAAATTAATTTTTTAAAATAAATTTTAAAAATATTTAAATAGTTTTATTAAAATTGTTGGTGTACATAAATTAAAATTTGCATTCTCTCTGTAATTTTTAACAGATAAATTTACTATTTTAGAAGAAAAACGCATTTTCTTGAAAACATAAACAAAACTTAATTTTGATATCTTACATTTGTTCTAATTTACATTTTGATAATATATTCAAATATATGTACTTTGTTTTCAATCTTTTAGCTCATTATTGTCAATACACAAAAATAATGTAAAGATTTTGATGATAGCAAAATAATTAGAGCTAAAATGATCTGAAATGATTTATGTATTTATATTATTACTCATTGGACATAACCAGCTCACCAGTACTTAGTTATGTGCAATAATGATTAAACTCAATCATCTTTGCTATCTTGTCAACTTTCAATATATAAAACTCATAGCTTTGCACAAATTTTTTTGGTATGAAAGTATATTTGACAAAATAGGAGAGTTGAACATATTTAATTAGGTTTGGTAATTCAGTTTACACCTTTTTAATAGATATATGGTATATGTCTACTGTAAAGTTTTATTCTTTTCTTCTGCCAAATGTTGGAGTATGTTAAAAAATGTCAGTGTTTACCACAAATAGATGTTGAGCCAAATTAAAGCAGCCCTGTGTAAGTCGAATGCTGATTTATACCATCATAGCACATATCATAGTAGCTAAAAAATATTAAATTATGGAGAAAAATAGTAATGCTTACTACAGTTTACTCACTTAGTACCTGTTTTATGGCAAATATTTATAGATAATAGACTAGAATTTATTCCAAATTGCCACAAATACTATTGAAGATCATGAAATCTGCAGAATTGAGGCTTAGGAACTATTTTCACAGAATTAGTATCTAAAAGCCTATTCTCAATTAACCTCAGCTTGACTTCCAGAAATCGTCACATACCAAGTATCAGTTAACTGGTAAATAAGACATCTGCTTGTGTATTTGAACTTTGTAGGAGACACTTATTCCTCCATACTATTATCTGTCTTAATAGATGGTCTTTTCCTCAAAGGTCTTTTTCATGGCAATTATAACACTCAACGTACTAGGTTAATAGGAATGAAGATTTTTAAGGACAGATTGCAAAGAGTCAAAAGAAAATATCATCAAGCTTTAGGTTTGTCACCACAGAATGACATTCCTATAAAGATATCCCATCATTTCCTAAAAAAAAAAAAAAAAATTGTTGCATGTGCAATGACTTAACAATCCAATAGTGGATATAAATCGATACAGGCACAACAACCTGAATTTGATCACTGTAAATGAAAATAATTTTTCCAGAAATCAAGGGTAAATTTTGATAAAAGTGGCAATTTTTGAACATTCTATTTTAATATTAAATAGTGAAAATACCTATAGGCTACCTAAGAACAAGGAATGTGGTTATAGAACTACATGAAAGAACAAACACGTACACACACGCACACTAAGGAGATGTACAGTGGTTATATAAAAATAATCTACTATGATTATTACTCAATCCAATAATCTTTTCCCCAGATATTTTAAAATTCTAGATCAAAATATATTGTAATATTCCTCCAATTTCTTCTGGTCTCTTCTGTTTCAAAACACCCTATGAAAGTGTCTGACACAGGTAAGAGGTTGATTGTTTTCTTTTCTTTATTTGCTAACTCTGTATCTTCCCTAATTCCCAGGGTGAGTCTATGACAGCTGGTTGCCAGAAAGCACACTATCACTTTTGTTAATAATCACATTTTACTGATTTACTGTTGGAAAGAATAGGCAATGATGTTGTGTAAAAGAGACTTCATTTTAAACACTTCAGAAAAAAAACATAACTTCAAATGACATTTTGGGAGAGCTAGAAGAATAATGCCATGTGTCCTTCTTGGAAATTTTAACATATTACATCATCAAATGAGGATTCTTGTTGTACTTTATAGTTACCAGATAAATAAAAGTACTAGAAGCTCTTTATCATCATTATTATTATTTTATCATCATTATTATTTTAGAAGTACTCTGAATAACAGCATTCAATTTCTATAAGCTGAGTTTTTATAATACTTACACATACTTCAATACATTTTTGTGCCATTATTTATTATTAAATTTACTTTGAGATTGGAATTATTATAATGTATCACAATTCATTAACACAACTTAATTCATTTAACTTTAGCTTCATGATATATACAAATGTAAAGAAAGCTCTTTGTAAAAGATAAGTAAAAAGAAAAGGCTCTTTACATCACAGTATCAACATTTTTTCTTCAAGTACTCTAAATGATATTCAAAATAGAAACTGAGAGTTTTTTCCTTGTATATTTAATATTTGTTTGGGTTTCGCCATCTCAGTTTTCATCCTATAATAAACACTACCACAAATCAGTATGAAGGTGGAGTGACAATGGTATATTTTATAGAACGAGATGACATACAGAAATTCACATGATATTCCTGAGAAAATATGCTTCTTTGGAAGAATCAGAATGATGCTACGTTAAGATAATTTTTATATTTGCATTCATATTCAAAACCATGCTCTAGCCACATTCTGCTTATGATGCATTGTATACTATGTCTGCAATCAGTGAACACTATTCTTTAAGCTATCAATTTGCAGACTTCATATACTTCTGCTTTCACTTCTATTCATTTCAGACTCTCCTGCTTGTCTTTTTGTCTTTAACTGAACCTACTTAATGTGGACACTGCATAGCCTGCAAACTACCTAGACAGGGGTGGGGAACCTGCGGCCTTGGGGCCACATGTGGAAGGGACATATTTATGTTAGTTCAACATCATAGTCTTACCCACACTCGCTAAGTGATATACTTCTCATGAAGAAAGCATTATGTTACTGGCTTTTATCATATGTTAGCCTCAAATCATGAGTAATACGTCAGAATACAGGGCCTTAAATTTTCCCATTTTGCACTGATACTTAAATTTTTTTCCCCCAATAATTCTACAGAGGAAACCTGGCCCAGTTTACTTTCAGTGGAAATGTGAGGTGGAAGGACTTCTCCCATTGACTCCAGCTGCATCCAAAAATGAAAGAAAATGTTCATGGTTTAAGTCCACAGGGAGTTATCATTGACAAATTGTAAAATTCCTCTGGCCTCCTTTCCTTTTTGAACAATCCTTGAGATCACTTGCCACTCTGACCAGGGTCCATTCCCACCAGCTCAGAATTCCCCAGAAAACACTGCTACACATGGTTGGAGCAAACCTTGCTCCTGAGACTCAGTGGTCACTGCAGAAATACTGCCTTGACCCTGAGAAGTTCCTGTTCCTTTCTATGTACTCCTTAAATGCTTTATCTAAAAGACCATTTTCCTATGAAACAAGAGTGTGTAGTGACTTTAATAACTGAAAATGTTATTTAAAGAACAACAGGAGTTATTTGTTGCCCGCTATTCAAAGTGCAGTCCTCACCACCCAGCAGCTGTTAGAAAAGCAGAATCTCTCGTCCCACCCTAGATCTGATGAATCAAAATCTGCATTTTAACATGATTCTGAGATGATTTATGCACATGTTAAAATTTGAAAATCACAGATCTAGAGCAGTTCTTCTCAAACTATCTGTGGTTATAAATGATGTATTTGCAGCCTATACGTTCATAAAATACAATAGAAATAAATTATTAGAATAATTTACTGAAAGAAATGAAAGAAACAAAAGCATATAAACTACAATGCCAATTTTTCTATTAGAATCACAGACAAAATAACTTGTTATCAAATTTAGAAGGTGTTTTTACTTTTCACACATGTGCAATATCAAGATTGTCACGTATTTCATTGATAATTATTTCATTATGAAATACATCATAACAATATGGAAGCTTCATTATTTTAAACTTATTTTTGCCCTTCAATTTTTGTCTGTCACTAAGAAAAAAGCTGCATCCTTTCTTTGCATAAAACAAGAATTAAGGTCATTAAATATATACGTGTGTGTGTGTGTATATATACATACACACACATATAAAGTCTAGCTGATTGATTCCCATCTTTAAACATTTAGAACCAAACTGTTATCTTGCAGCTGCACAAAAATATGTTTGATAATTTAAACATTCTTGGCAGACATTTTCCTCCCTCTCATCTTCTCACCTCAACATGCAATAGCAGTAGTTTATAATCAGCTTTCATATTATCTCATAATAAAGAGAATAATCTCTAATTTAATGAATTAGCCTTCACATAATTCAAAGTTTTACTGCATTGCTTAGGGGCACCACGAGTTCAGCTGTGTGCAAGACTTCCTTGATGAAGGAAGCAGTGCACTATTTGCATTCTAGTCCTGCTCCGGAGTCCGGATAATCACTCCAGAACATTTTCCTGTCAAACCATCAGAACGTGCTCCTGTGAAAAATTCAAACCAAATTTGTTGATCATGTAACCCTTCCTAGTTTTCCTAGTTTTATACATTTTAGGGCTAGCATTCATTTTCAGCAATAAAGGTCAAAAAATAATCATTTCTTCACAGCACCATCATGTTCACATTGCACATATACTAAAAGAATTACTATGTTGGTATTCTAAAAATATGTACACACTGTCAAATGCAATAAAAATATTCTACTAGTTTTATTTATTATATGCATAGATCTTCCATAGAATTAACAATTCCTGCAAACATCAAACTATGGTATCATTGGAAACTGATGCTTAATCTTACTTCTTTGCCTCAGATTTTACCAACCTTTCTAAGAAAGCATCATTGACTCAGCTTTTCACTAGTGCTTCAGCAACTGTACATGATTTCTTATTCTTAGCAACACGAAGTGCCACTTTACAAAAAGACTGAAAATCACTAATGTTTATATATGAAATCTTAAACATCTGCTTCTGTCAGCTTTTGAATTTAATAGTTTTCTTTTAGAATATTTTTGGTTTTGAACTTATAGTTCATGATATTTATGTAAATGACCCTTAACGTTTAATGGTTTCTTTACTTGGTTAGGCAGTACATCTTAGCTAATTACCTCCTGTGATTTTAACATTCCACCATCAATTTTGGCTACAAAGTTGAACTCAGCGTAGGAGGGATCATAATCTAAGTAAAAGTAGTACAACCTCTTGTAGTCTTTATCGCTACCATCGTCATCATCATCATAATCATTTCATTTATTGCACATTCATATTTAGAAAGATGTTTCTTTTTTTAACCAAAAATAACCCAATGAAGATTGTTTTACCACATATTAGTGAGAATTGAAAATAAATAATATAATTCACATTCATTACTTAGCTAATAACATTAAATCTATAAATTTAATTTGATTAAAAATTATGATTGAAAAGTTGCAAGTTACAGGAATAAAAAATGCTTATGTTTTCTCATATTTCTGTACATGTAAGGACTATAGCTGTCTAACCCGAAGCTATCGCATGTTGCAATGTGTTCTTACTGCATGTGATTATTATGCAGTTTATGCCACATCTGACTCACCATTCAAGTTCAACAGTAGTCTACCTGGCGTATACCCTGTTCAGTGAGATGAGTCATGAGCTTGAGTATCTTGACAGCGTTAAATTACAATAGAAATTTCTAAATGCTTACTCTCGGTTTCTTTACTTATCTCATTGCAGAACATCACACACACACTTTGACCAGCATTGCTGCAGCCTGGCTTTCTGTTTTGTTTGGTGTGTTTCATCAGGTATTTGTTGAGCACCATGCCACGCTAGGAAACGGAGGTGATAAAGCTCATACCTATCCTGGCGATGCTAAAAAGTCTACTTAAGGAGACAGATAAGGAAATGGATGGTATTCTTATGCTGTAATTGCACAGAATTCTAGTGAGAGTACTCAGAGGTGCCACCAACTCCAAATAGACGATCAGGGAAACTTTCCCAGAAAACATAATGCCTGAACTGCAAGTATTAAAAAGATGAGTGACAATGACATAGGAAAACTTTTTCCATGGAGAGAGCTTCTTGAGAAACGTGGTTTCGATGTCTGTTGGAGGAAGACCTGGGGGAAGTAAGGAACCACAAACACTTTGGTGCTTCTGAGGGTCCAAGCCAAGACACAACAGAGGATGAGACTGGAGTTGAAGAAAGTCCACCTTAAGGAGGCCAGGAATTGGACCCAGAGTACCCCCTACCAGGGAAAGCAAATTGTTTCCTTTTGTGTGCTTCGTTTAGGAGCATGTAAGAGTTAGGCACAAAACCACCCATTTTGCGGATAGCCAGTCTACTGTGGAATACTCAGCTGTTGTGCATCAGCCTCTTCTTATGATCTTTACAATGCTCTGTTCTTTCTGTCACTTCAGATTCTCTTTTGTACTTATGTACAATTATTCCTCGATTCTTCAAGGACTGATCATCCAGTTAGGTGCTATTCCAGAATGTTGCTTCTCTCTCACAAACTAGATCATTCTCTCTGACATATTGCCAAATTATCAGACTAAGAAGATGAAAAGAACAGACTGCACTTACTTTAGACAATTGTATTATGTGTAAGAAAATAGGATTTTAAAAAAAATATGGTGGGAAGATATAGAAAAGGAAGTGTTGGCTCTTTTTATATTTACCATTTATATTAATATATCCTTTTCTTCACTCCATTCTCATTGTCATAAATAATCAAATCACCATGCTGTTGGGTTGAATTCCAGTTCTAACTTCCTTTCATGAGCCTACTGACATTGCACATGTGCCTGCTTTCCTGTGTTCTGCTCTCTTTTTAAAATTCACTTTGTCCACGAATCCATCCACTCACTGGGAAAATAATTTGATCACTCTGAAGTGCTATTGATTTGTTTTTACTTTACGTCCTTTTTCATTTCATAAAGGTAGGAAGCTGGATGTTACCCTTTCTAATTAAGTAATGCATTTATCTGTGAAGTTATGCTACCTAAAGTCGCAAGCATACTTTTTACAGTATGTTCCTGGAAGCTGTGTCACAAAACAGAACATTTTTAAACGGAATCTGCTTTTTCAGAGAAATAAATAAAATTCAGGAAATACTGGATTTTGGTTCTTCATATTTGTTTCAATATGTTTTCACTAGCCCCAGCTACACAAAAGAAGAGAAATCAAAACTGAATTTATATTCCATTTGTAGCTTAACTTTGGGCAAATAAAATTTTAGAAGCAACTTTTAGAGTCACTCAACCACACAAGACAATGCTCTTCATCGAATAAAATTGGTGTGAATGCCCATCATAGAAAAGAAATTCAGTGCATTCAAAACTGATATCTGCTTAATGACCATCAGAAAATAGTAAGTGCTGTTATTCTCTTCCTTCATCCTTGAGACTTAGTTGACAGTTGTCACTCACTGGCCTTAACACTTCATTAGAAAAATAAAAGCCATATAAGCACATATCCAATAACCACGCTGTCTTTTCAAATAGAAACCTCTAAATTTCACCCAAAGAACTGTGAAGCTTGGTCTAAGTAGCACTAATTTGTGAGTATTTACTTGGGGTTGAGAATGCCAAATAGCAAATAAAAGGCATTGTGCCTTGTGGTGTGAATGTTAATTGGTAAGGAATGAGAGCTGCGGTCAAGTTTAAAGTTGTAGGAAGTGACTGCAAGCAGCAATCCAGCAAAGGGCTAAAATCACAGGCTCCAAGTTCTGTCTGTGGCCTCCACTGCCCCGTCTACAGAACGGCTTCAGACTCTGCGGTACCAGGGTAGAGTAAATCATAAAAGCCAACAGTTACTTGTGTTGTTTCCAAATTGCAATAGCTAACCTTTGCTCAGATTATTATTAAATTATGAAAACAACTCAAATTTTTTGAAAAGGATATCAGTGGTTTGTATCAACAGATATGATGAACAATTTGACTTTGTAGCCTATGAATTTTTGCATTTCTCTTTTATTACAGTCGTTTATTAATTTGGGTTTTTTCTTTGAACTTCTTTACTGTGGAGATCACGGCATGTTGCATTGCCTGTTGCCCTCAGCATCCGCACCAATGCCTACACAAACAAGGTGTTCAAAACGTGTGTGGAATTGCTTTCTTTAAGTCCCATTCCATTCTACAGATACAGGTCTTTCTATTCCATAATTTCCTACTCCCTCCTTTATTTTATTTTTCAATGTTATTTCCTCCTCCACCCAGAAGTTTGCATTGATGGAAGTTAAAAATAACAAAAACCTGCATGCTTTGTCTTTGCAAATATCCTCATGGACGGAGTTCACATCTTTGATCTATTTCTTTTCTTTGTTCACATCTGTTGTCCATTTTTAAAAGAAAGTCTCTTTAGGGGCTTGAACTGCAAGTTTGATTCACCCTCATGCTTTTGTCTAAAGGTCCCCAGCATGAGGCACTGGACACCAGAGGTTTTCGTGGAAGGAGAAGGTAAAGGGAGAATAAACTTCAGGTGACCTTGTAAAGAATGGATTTAATATTTTGACCATATTTTCATTTGGTGTAGGAGGATATTTCTGGGATAGAAATATCATAGACCCCTAGAATTGTGTTTTGAAGGACTACATTGGGGTTCATTCCTACTCAAGAATTGGTCATAGTTAAACCAGAGAGTAATGCTTGTGCTAAAAAAAAAAAAGGACTCTAGGTTGAAATATCACTCATGATCAGATTACAAAATGATTGCTAAAATTAGTTATTCACACTGAAGTGTGACATCAATATCATACCAAAGTGTGGGTATGGCATGTGCTTGTGTTTGTAGCTATGTAAAATGTGATTTATGAAAGAAGAGAAATTAGTCAGTTAGACACTCAAGTAAATAATCTATTAGTGGCTTGGTGGTTTTATAATGAAAATAGCCACCTAATCAGCTAAAAATTTTACTCCCCAAATAATTGTGAAAGCATTATATAAATATATCTTTAAAAGAGAGTCTGATTGTGTGGTTTCAAAAGCTTAGACTTGGTCCTTCCAATCCCAAGGTTGCTCTTCACTTGGAAGATTTTTTGTTGGTTGGAGATTTACCAGGTTCCTGGTGTTTTAGTAGAGTATATGCTTGTATAATTCTCCTTGATAACATATCCTTATTAATTTATTTACAAAACAACAGGGAATGGCCCCAGCAGCTTTCATTAATCTCTGAGTTTTTCTTTCTCATTCACCAAGGAACATTAACTCATTTGAATAATGTATCGGTCTCTTCAGTAACAAGAGGTTGTTCTAGCACTTGTGGTGTTTGTGAGAAATGGAATAGAGGAGGGAAGAAGAAGAGATTTGTAAGTAAATTGAAGAGGCAATTTCCCAAAAGATTGCTGCTCTCTGGAAGTTTCTTGTTTAGGGCTTACAGTTAAAGAAATCGAGAGGGAGAAGGACCATCGGTTGCTGTGATCTCACCTTCTGCCCATCGTCTGTGAAAGCTACCCGAGTGAGACAAACAACGTTGCAAGTCTCTCCCAAAAAGTGAGATGGGAAGAGATCAAGTTGTAGCTCAGCATAAAGGGATAGAGAAATACAGGCTTCTTAATTTCTTCACCACCACTTCCTTTGACTCTTTGTCTTCTTGGACAAAGGCAAATTGGCATCTATCTGTAGCTTTCCTTGTTGGCTCTCATAGTTTCTTACCTTGGCCAGCCATCTAACAAATGTGTGCTATTGTTCAAAGAACCTTTAAGCACATGTATTGAGGAAAACTCGTCTCCACCATCAGAAAGTCAACCCAAAACACACATCCTATTTTTAAAATATACGTAATAAGTCGCATTCTCTTAGGAAATCAATAACAAATATTAAAGCATCAGTTTAGACATCACTTCCCTTTTTTAACTAATTTTCTATCACCTTAATAATTGCATAAATCCATGTAGTTGCATTCATGAAGTTGTGAACCATAATATATCCACTTCAGTAGTAATATCATGCAGTACAAGTGTTTAGGCTTAAGTGTAACATAGCATGTTTATTCCAGCAGGTACGTATGAATACTTCACAGTACTTGGGCCCTGACTGATGAAGATTCCATGTCTTTTTGGTTAGGCCTACAAAACTAGAGGATTTGCTATTTTCTATGCACTGTAGCATTTAAGAAACACATGTGTAAAAGACTTGCAAAATTTATATATGCATGCACATGAGGGCAATTTTATCCATCTCATATGAAGTGGGATCTCCAGTTCAGTTTTTCTCTGTGGAAGAAGTCATATTATGAATCTTTCATTTGCTGCTTATAACATAGTAGAGAACTGAAATCTGCTATGTTTGTTTTTAAAACCAGATGGAAAATTCTGCAGGCTAGATAATATAATGTCTTCTAGGGACACAAAAAAAGGACAACAAGATCTTTCCTTACATTAATATTTTTTTAACTCTTTTTAGAATAGAAATTATTTTTGAGGGATTAGGATTATTGTTTATTATTTTCCTTTTACCTTTTTTACAAAGAAAAAAAAAACTTATCTGTGACTGGAAACAGGACTGTGTGGTGCTACATGCTGGCTGCTAAAGGCCCACGGTGAGGTCCAAGCAAAGTTCAAGACTGAAAAAAAGGTCTAAACACAAGGCAAACATAGTTTCTTTCACTGCTGCAGTGCTCCCTGTATTAATCTGAGTGCCGGAGTTCTCTTCTGCCTTTTTGGTATTTCTGTTTTTATAAAAAATAAAAACTCTCAATTTAATGATAGGAATAATTTCTGAAGCCACTAATGTGTTTTTCGGAGTCAGCACAAATTAGTCTGATTGGCATCGTTTCCTTCATTGTGTGTGTTTCCACACTCTCTGCCTTAAATCTGCACACTTTTTTTTTTATCATTTGACATACAAAGTAGAAGTTTCATCAGCAAAAAACATACTACTTTTTTCTAAAAGGTGAGATTTTTAAATAGATTCTCAACCATCTAAGAAGATAAGGGTTGTCCTTAGAGTCAGGCTGTTAGACTCAACAATGTCCTTTGGCATCTTTAACTTTGTAAGTCGATTGTATGATTTGCAGTAGTTTGGTAAACATACCTGTTCATGTTTTCACAGGAAAACTGATTAGTATCCACAGGATCTCTTATTGCAAAAGCATTTGGGTGCCTGTAGCCATGATGACAATAAAAGCCAACATTCATTGAGAGCTTACTACATTCCAGATGCTCTTCTGTGCTTTTACATAAATTTGCTACACTTTGAGTTAACTACTCTGATCATATCCTTGTTATGGATGAGGAAACAAAGGCACAAATGACTTAGTTAAGTAACTTTCTTAAAGTCACTGAACTGGCAAATGGTAGAGCCGTAACTCTAAGCCAGAATCTCTGGCTTTAGAGCCGTAACACTCAACTAAGACTCTGTGAACATGGAAAAAATCCAATGATCTTGTCGTGACTTCATCACTCAGGTGTTTCTGGCCTTGTCAAATGACGAAAGAAGCCATTCTAAAGCCATTCATGGCTTTCTACTGAAGCCATTCTAATTCAGTGGTTGGGGGGTGATGCTTTTTGGAAGGATGCTATATATACTGAACCAGTGACTTGGGTGTTGTTTCTCCCATAGGCCAAATGTAGAGATATAGGAGCCAAGAAATAGAAGTATAGGTAGGACTTTTCACACCTGAAAAAGTAGATCATGGAAAATTTTTGATTAACAGTCCCAAAACAATAGGCTCTCATGGATCAGAGCTGTGTTGTTCAATATAATAGCTAATAGTCACATGAGATTATTTAAATTCATTTTAATTAATATTAAATAAAATTTAAAAATCAGTTCTTCAGATACACCAGCCACTTTTCAATTGCTCAATAGCCATGTGTCTAGTGGCTACTGTATAAGATAGCAAAGATATACTTTTATCCCTCTGCAAACTTCTACCGGACAGCACTAGTTCAGGGCCTGAAGGTGAAGCGAACATGGAGTCTGGCAGTGATGGCTGACACAGGCGTCCAGAGGTGACTGTGCCAGGGGCAGGTTCCAAACCAGACCACTGCTTCAGCGAGGCCTGATGCTCCCTATAGCATAACCTCGACAGGGCACTGCCTATTTTCTGAGTCTGATTCTGGGAGTGACCCAATTTCCTTCTAAACACATTTATTTCCTGTTTAAGTTAGCCACAGTTGTTTTCTGTTAGTTTCAACGAGAACATTTCCTAATAGAATGACCTTTACTTAACATTATATAAAACCAAACAACCCATACTTTAGGAAATTACTGATGCTGGACTATTACATAGTAACATAATTGTCCTTGAATCTCACAGGATAATTAACTAGAAAAAAGTAGGTTTGGGGATAGAGCTACATAGGCCTGAGATTGGTGTGAAGGGTAAATATTTTTGCTCCCTTGGCGTAGCAATTTGGGGGCCCAAGGACACTGTGTCTGGTGGAGGTGAGATGACCATGCTGCAAGGAAAAAAAGCCAGGGGTTATGGAGGGGTGCTATGTGAGGGCCCCGTGGCCTGCAGGCCCCAAGGAAAACTGTATCTACCATATCTAATAGCAAAAGATCCCAAGCCTTTGATAAACCTTGATGAAAATTACAGCCTCTGCTATAGATAATTTTGTGAAGATTTTGTTCTACGCTTAAACAACAGATGGCAACAAGAAGAATGGTACTCCAAAAGGTGGCCATCAGTAACAGCCAGCTGTGCCTGGCAGAGCAGGCATCCTACAAGGACCACCAGAGTGTGAGTCGGTAACATGGCAGGTGGGCAAGACGGCCAGAGTGAAGAACTGGTTTGGATCTGCAGGACAGCGCATGTAAAACAGCACTCTGGGCCGGATGGAAAGTACCTGAGAAGTGTTCTAAAAAGAGACACTTTCTCACAAGGGCCTCTAGGGACTCACGGTCAGCATAATTTGGGTTTTAATAGAAACACAATCTTACAAATATTCACAGGCTGAAAAGGCAAATGGCATTTGAATTATATAAAGGAGAACTTTTTTTGCCATCTGATGTATTCAACAATGAAATGGACTGACATGACATAGATGCCTGTCACTGGAAGGGCCTGGCTAGAGAGTGGATGAGGCACTGCCAGACAGGTCGTGGAAGATCCCTGTGTGGGTGACATTTTAAAAGCTCCCCCTCACCTAAAGACTTTGTGAACCTCTGGTTCTAAATATAATAGACTTTACAAACTGCTGTGATTTCAAATTGCAAAGGTAGCAAATTTTTCTTTAAAACACAGAGAAAACCAAGAATACCCATTAAAATACTTGAAATTTTGTGGCTGCACTCTCCAGTTTAACTCCCTTAATGCCTGGCTCTTTCCATTTTCTTTCTGTTTCCTTTGCATATAAAATAAACTGTGGTTGTGAGTAAGGTGGAAGCTATTAAAATGCTTTAGAGGTAAGGTAAAAATGATTCCTAATACTATTAGAATTTTATTCAGAATATGGTGAACAATTCTTGGGGAATACTGATCTGATATGCCACAAAAGTTAAAACATTTCTCTCTAGAAAAACAATCGTGTAAATTGTTCTGATTTCTATGGTATCCTGCATATTTATGTTTCCAAGAACATTTCAGTCCAAGGCTGAGCCACTTGGGGAAATAGAATTATGGCTGGATTTTCCAGGACATTCACATGTGCAACCAACTCTGTGGCTATGCTTGGAATCTGTTCCTGGCTCAGGATCAGATACATACATAAACTCATACCATATTTCCAGCCTATCTGTTTCCAAGAGTAATTCTTCACAAATGCTGGAAGCTTGCTTTATGTTTTACTCATTTATTAATGACCCACATAATCTGTAATTTTTCATACCTTTGGAGACTTTAGGTCTGGCTTAATCTCTGCCTGTTCTGCTTTTGCCAGTTGGTTCCTCATTTAAATTGTCTCCTCTCCTATCACATGCTATAATGAAGTATCAAAATAAACACTAGTAAATATTTCCATTTTTTTGCATAATTTCTTTCAGCAAACATTTATTCTAAACTCCTATTGTTTAGGTAGATAGATGATAGATAGAGATAGAGATAGAAAGAATTTACCAAACAATATGTTGCCACCATAAGATATTGCTTGCATTGTTGCATGTTCCTATTTTTATTTGCATCTGTTCCTGTTTCTTGTGAGTTTTGTACTTTGCTTCCATAACTAGACAATAAGCTCTTTGAGGGAAATAAGAGGCCACTCTTGTACAAGTAAAATGTGTTCAATTCCTGTAACCACTCATGCATTCGTTTAATCATTTATTCATCTAGCAAGAATCTATTGAGATTATAATATATGTACAGAGTGCTGCACAATTGGTTATTGTCCTTTGTAAAATACAGTCCCCATAAATGAACATAGCATCCCAGACACACTTGAACACCATGGAATATAACAGGCCTGTTAGTTTACCTGGCTCCAAACCCAGAGGAAAGCTTACATTGAGTTGGGCTTGATATTATACCGTCATTCTATACTAAGGGATATTATGAGAACTATTTCCATAAAACCTGTCTCTGGATTTACTGTAAGTACATTTATATCCTCAGCCTTTCTGAGGATGCCTAGGAGAAACCTCTCTGTGGTTGCGCATCAGGAGTAGTTGTGCTTGTTGCAGTTATCTGGTTTGCTTTTCTGGCATAGACATGCTGTAAACATTATAAGGGATTGTATTCCTAGTTAGCTGCTAGTATTTAGGAATCCATTCAACTATACCTACTGATCCACTCAGGTAGATATATAATAGAAAACTTTATGTCAAGTATGTTTTGTATACAGTTCCTCCTATTTTGTCTTCTTATAATACATTCTTCTTTGTGAATTATTAATGTTTATATTCTGTTAAAAGTAACATTTGGAGGAAGAAGAGATTATTAACTTGATATCTAGTAAGCTATCACTGCTGACTAAAATTTCACCAGTGTATAGTTTTTAGCCATTATTGTCCTCTACTTAAGTGTGATCCTTAGCACCAAGTCACTGCAGGCCTAAAATGAATTAAATTCCTTTGATTTTCCCTCTTGCGTGATTCTCCTAACTCTCTTTTCTTTCCGGCCCCATTGCCACTGTCCTTGTTTATATCCCATGGGCTAAGGCAATGAGTCTTCCAAATATTTCTGTAGTAAATTCAAGTTGGGGTTTCTGTCCCATTTTTAGTGATTCCCACAGTGACTATCTTTATGCTATAACCACCGTCCTCTTTGAGGAAAAGTGGTCCTCCTCCCCCATCCTACTGGATGTGTGTTCTGAATAGTAGCTGCCAATTTCTTACCTGAACTCACCTCCATGGCTGCATGATTTTGACTAGAGGTACTGTAACACTTAGAAGATATTTGACTGCAAGTAACCAAAGACTGTCTAAGGTAGCTTAAGCCAAAAAAGGGTTTTTTTTTCTTCACATAACAAAAATGTTCAAGGTAGACAGTTGCTCATTGATAGGGGCTCAAAAAATTAAGGCTTATGTCTTTTCAATTCCCTTGGAATTTCCCTCATATATACTAACTCTTAGTCACTAGTTGGCTACTAAATCTCAAAACATTGTATCTGTTCTAAGGAAAGAATAAAAGCAGAGGGAGGAAAAAAGTCCCTCAACCAAGTCCAACCCCTTCTATCAAGAGAGAAAATGGCTTTTTAGAAACTTCTGCAACACATTTTCCTTGGAATCTCATTGTAATTAAGTGGGTTTCCAGGATACCTCCAATTGCAAACAAAAAAAAAAGTTAGAAAAATATAGAACCAGATTGTAATGCTTAGCTTAAGCTAATCATGATCAGTTGCATGAAATTGGCCCCACAATATCTCTAAATGAACTCAAGTTTCCTTTATCAATTTAGAAGTTAACGTGGCTATTGAAAAGGAAGGTGACCCCCAAGCCTATTAAAACATCCCATCCCTTGACCTCAGTGATTTGTCTATGGATTGGAATATGACCCAAGGCTTTCCAACAGAGCCTTTACCCAAAATTGTTTAAATTCTCTGGCTAGACTGCTGACTAGGGTCACAGATTTAACCTAATAAACAATCTTGCATCAGGAAAGGAAGCTGACATAGAAAGAAGTAGAGACAAGAGGTAGAAAAAGAAAATCCAATGACACTGATACTTACAGAGTCATTAAGGCTAGTTTTACTCCTGCCCTTGGTTAAAGGATCAAATGAATTCTCTGTTATGCTCAAAAGTAGATCAATTTAGATTTCTGACTCACCTGTTTCTCAGCATGTTCCCTACTTCCAGTCTCTTCCAGCTTCAGTCAGTGCAGCACCGAGCCCTGAGAGGTGTTTTCTCATACGCAAATCTCATGATGCCACCAATTTAAAATTCATGCTATTTTCTCTATCACCTAAACCATGAAGTTCAAACAATTTATTGTATTAAAATCTTTTCATAACCTGGCTCAGACATGTACACAAATCTCTGCTTTGGCCATAAAAAAACTTTTCAATACTTCTAATAGTGTCATTCATTTCCATGCCACTACTTTCTCTGTGATGCCTTTCTCCATCTTGTTCAACTGGATAACCCCAGTTAGTCTCTCAGCCCCCCAACTCTGCATAGCCTTACCTCTCCAGCTTTCACTGACCCGTACAGGTACACACACAGCTATATACATGCACACCCGAGCAAGAGTCCTACTCATTGTGCTCTTTTCTTAGTTCCAACAGTACCTTTTACATACCTGTGTCACAGCAGTGACATTACCCCTAAGTAGGTTTGAGTCCCTCAAAAGTAGAGACTGATAAAATTCAATGACTGTTTAATTGAAATAAATTAAATATTTCCACAAGTGAAGGAAGAAAGGAACTCCTAAAATCCTCTGAATTTTTCTCCCATTTGGCTTATATCCAATTAAATTCTTAAATGCTTTTTTTTTACTACTATTTCACCATCCCCCCATCCTATTATAATGTTATTGGTGTTTTGGAATTTAAAAGTAGGACTTTATAACCATGTGTCATGAAACTGACATTGTCTTTTAACCTAGCTTTACAGCTATAAAATATTTGATAATTTGAGTCTACGATTGGAAGCTATCCTCTCATATTTATGTATAGCTTTAATAATTATCACCTATATCTGTACAAAATATATTGCTACTATATTGAACAGGATAAAATTTAGAGTTGTTTAGGGCACCCACTAGCACCCTCACATAAAGTTGACATTGACCTATTGACCTTTGAGTCTAGTTCTTTGTCTCACCATGAGTCCATATAACTGGAGCATTATCCAGGCCACAGGATATAACATTGCTGTCAAGCATTCAGTAATTTTGGAATGAAGTTGAAAATACATAGGCAAATATGCCTATTTTGCAGTTAAAGAAACCTAGTTTCAGAGTTTCAGAGAAGCTGCATGACTTATGAAACTGTGTAGAACTGAAAAGTGGGAGAGTCAGGCAGGTTTTCTGATTCTAAAGCCAGTGATGGTTTCATTACACAACAGCACGCTCAATTGAGATCTATCAAATGTCCTCCTAAAATGAAATGCTGTACCTGTAGTATTTTTCTCTACCAATGTACAAAGTTCATCTAAATAGGAAATTATCTTTCTTTGGTGTGATTTGTTTTCAATGAAACCATGCAATTTCTGAACCATCACTGTTCCTTTTTCTACATGCTGACCATCTGTTAATAATCTATTTTAATCCTAAATGTCTCTTCTGGTTATCCAAGATATCTCTACCTTCCTCAGCTTCTTGTAATCCCAGACTATAAGACTTCTGTAGATTTTTCACTTTTGTAGTTCTTTTTGTTCAGGAGCTATACAATCCAAGGAGGCTCAACGTGACTACAGAAATATGAGTAAACAAGTTGAGCACCAAACGTAATTCCTTTTTTTTTTTTTTTTAACCTGGGGAACATTCCCTCCTAGACCATTGGCATGGACAATTTCTGAAATCCTATATAAGAAAAGTTTACAGGCAAAAATCCATTTGGAAGAAGAGGACTATATATTTATCTTGAATTTGCAAGCATAGCGAGCCCACAGCTTGTTTTGACTGAGATTTTATGTATTTGGTGTGTTGGAAGACTTATGGAGATTGGGATAGAGAGCTAAGGCACTACCCCTAGCCACCCTTGGTGTTGCCATTGGATCCCAGCCAGTTCTTTCATATGTCCGAATTTTCACCTCATCCAGGTCACACGCTTGCTCTACAGACACGGTAGTGAGTAAGACCAAGGACTGAACAGAAGCCTGCTAATTATCCAGACCACTCAAGTCTAGCTGCCAGTTGGCAGTTTCCCCTGAAACAGTAGTACTGTACAGTGACAGAAGTCACTGTAGACCAACCTGAGACACTTCCATCCCCCAAGGGGAGCACAGCAGAGGACTCAAAGACTTTGCCAACTACAAATCTGAAGACTTAATTTCTCCAGGGAGAAGCAGCCTGCTAAACAAACCAATAAAATCACAAACCCAGAAATCCAGGTTATAAAATACCCCTTTGAAAAATTCACAGTGTGATAGAGGTGAAAAAATTAGATCTATGCTTAAATCTCCTCATTTTGATTGCAGACGAACAACAACAAAAAAACTTCATAAGGTAGACTGAAAAAGTTAATCAGTTTTCAACTGAGAAGTTCTTTGAAGAACAATAAATGGTAAGTTCAGCCTTAATACATATTATACTTCTTTCTGACTTTACCTACATGTCACATAACTGATTATACATTTTATAATAATTAATCATACATTTATAGACCCACCCATTTTGATTTAGTGGGGAACACTACATAAATGTGGAAACCCTATTTCTTAGCTGTCAGAGCTATGGGGCCAAAAAAGATTACTGCTCAATATTAACCAATCTCTTTCCAAGCCAACAAACTTAAAGGCATTTCCTTCATTTGACAGTGTCAGAGTCAACTCTCAGACAAGGTTCCAGACAAGTGTGTATCCATTCATAATGAGATCACGTTAATATTATTTCTTGAATTTTGGAATTCCTTTCTTTCAGAAAGGAATACAGATACAAAAGATGCCTCTAAGATGAGAACAGTGAAGAACTGGGAAGAGAAAGACTCGATTTCATTGTTTTGTCTGGTTTTGATGAAGGTAGAATGAAGTGGGGAGACCATGGCTTCATTTTTTACATGTGGGCCTTAAGTATTTTTAATACCTCTTCGTAAACCAATTTTCTTCTGCTTTATAAGCAAACACCAACATGTTTACGGGAGCCCGTAAAATCATAATTCCGTAACCTATGGATGACCCTAGACATGACTTTTAAAACTCAAATAAATAATCAGATATTTCCATACTTTTCCAGGACTTAGAAATGATAATGTTGTTTGATTCAATTGATTGGTCATCAAAAGAAATAATATACCAGTCAATGTTTGTTTCCAGTAAAATGTATAACTTAATTATTTCAACTCTCTCTTATTTTTTCTTCAAGTTCTGAAATTGTTAATATAGTGAAAGGTTACTGAAGTCAAGTATTCATAGAGATAGGTTAAAATATTGTTTCCTGCATAAATTGCCCAACGAGAATGTTATTTACCTGTACTGAAGCAAAACTGTATCTTCAAAGTTATGTCATGGCTGTTCTCAGAGGCAGGGGGTTTCCTTAATGTGGAAACTAAAGAATTTGACTTTCAACTCTCACAGCATCCTTTTTGATCTGCCCTATAGGTTTTTCCACAGAGTTAAAAACTTGGAAAAACATTTTGCAAAGAAAAATGTGAAATACTTGTTCATGGGAAATCTTTTCTCCACTCAGGAAAAGATAAATGGTACTTAAGAATTACTCTTTAAGAGTGAGATGTTTATTGAAATAAGGGAGGCTAATTGTCAAAAATGATGAGAAACAAATGTGAAAAAACCCTATGTTTGGAGCTCTGGCCACATGGAGCATTTAAACAAGCATATGCTGTGTTTCAAAAGAAGAGGCATAGTTTTGGAAGCTGCCTTTTTTCAGAAAAGAATGTTCAGTGTAAGAACAAAAAAAAGAATATGGCTGCTAACAGCAGCTCCAGAACATGGAACAAGAAACAGGGAACATGGCTGCCAACATTATCTTCTCTGAAAGATTGGAGCTCCACTTTGATATCACTTTAGCTTTATAATAATATTCACTGACATCACAAACAAGTTCTACTGGGAAACATGTGCAAAAGAGGCTGACATGTGATGTGATTGATAGAGATAGGATAGAATTCTCTGTAGATAAGAGGTGTATAGCTTTGCTTGACCAAGTTCTCAATCTTTTTAAAGTTTTGCCATGAATTCCTACACCATTCTACAAAAGGGTTTCTCAAACTTGGCACTATTGACATTTTGGGCAGATAATTCTTTATTGAGAGAGGACTGTTTTTTTTTTGTAGTAGAATATTTAGTAGCATCCCTGGCATCTACACAAGAGATGCCAGTAGCCGCTCCTGCCCAGTTGTAACAACCAAAAATGTCTTCAGACATGACCAAATGTCCCCAAGGAGGAGCAAAGGGAGGAGAGGGAATTTATGGTCAGCCATAGGAAGGAGGACAAATTTATATTCACTGGTCTAGAGAATAAAACATTGATTTAGGGTTTTCGGATAAACTGTGCATTGGATATTTTTACAAATGTATTCAGCAAAGGTGCAAACTTCATGATGCCAGGACAAAGTAACCCTGGTCCTAAGATGGGCCTCGCTAGAAAAGGCCAGTAAATGGATGATGCTTCTATTACTCTCAGGCAACAAGCTCTATTTGTGGAGCTTTTACAGCTTGTCTGAAGTCTAGTGTAGTGGGAAAGTGCACGGGCTTTGGAATCAAACCAACCTGAATTTTGGTTCTGGCTCCATCACTTACCACTTGTGTGGCCATGGACTTATTACCTGACCTCTCTGAGCCTCAGTTTTCTTCTTCATAAAATGGGGTCAATACTGATTTCGGGGATTGTTGTAAAGATTAAACAAAATAGCGTATCTTAATATTCACACTTGGTAATCCTCTAATAAATTATCATTTGTTATGATGTGGTACAATCATACTCAGGTTCAATGGAACAGGTATGTCATCCCTTTTGGTTAACCACCAAACCACTCATGACTGACAGATCTCATTAACTAGAACACATCTAAATAATCATACAGTAGGACCTACAAATAATTAGAGCTCTTTTCAGCTTTTATTTTGACTTGTCTTTAGTTATCCTCATGTTGGATGCACATTAATCACTTGTTTCTGTGTCATCAGCCCAGTTTTTGTTTTCAGTGGGAGTGCCCGGTGCAACAGACAACATCAACTTAACTGCAGTTTGACAAACCACAGAGCTGTTTCAATAAGCACACAACATGCTGAGCTATGTGCATTTAGGAATGGGTAAATGTTGACCAAGAATATCCTATTTGGAGGCCCACCCAGGCCCCATAACACAGTGAAAGCATTCCTCTAAAATCAGGAAAAGATTCAAGTTGCTCAAAGCTTCATTTTAAGCAGAAATACACCAGCCATATACCATCCACAGGAGAGAGGATGTGAAAGCCTTTCACAGCAGTCAAGAGCAGACAATGATCCAAGTGACAAGAAGAAACAGGCCCATCTGGGATGTGTTCTGTTCATGCTACTGAAATTTTTCCAAATACCATGCTGCTCAGAATGGTGAAAGGGGACCAGTGACTATGAGAAACAAAATATTCTTCCTTACAAAAGCCTCCCAAAGGGATTGGGATGTTTACAACACTTGGAGAATGGCCAAGGCGTGTGTTTCAGCACAGCATGGAGAAGTGATCAAGCTCAGTTTACAACCTATGGTTCATACATAGGGAAACAGTGCCAAATATCTCCCCAAGAGTGATGTTCCCTGGTGAGCTCTTTGAAGCATTCTACAAGGCGAAGATGATTGCTCTTCTACAATCATCTCTATTTGGGAGATTCATTTGCCTCGATGAGTTGTACAACCTCAGGAAGGCCTCAGTTGGGAGCCTGAGAAAAACATCTGGGGTCTTCAGCTTGGCCTAACCAAGTAAGCCAAAGGGGTAACCATGGGCCCCTGTTCCAGCCTCTTCGCCCACTCAGAGTAGTACCTCCTCATTTGTGTTGGCAGTACCTCCCGGGAGGAAGAAACAGAAATACAGCTTTGGCTTAGGCCAAGGGAAGAGTTGACTTAGGAAAGGAAGACCATTCAATCAAAGGGGAGGGAGTGTGAGTTTGGAGTAAGCATTTCTCTGGAAGGAGACTGCTGTTCTGAGCATACAAAACAACAGATGTCCACTCCTACTGTCAGTCATTTCCCACAGATAATTTTGACATACAGCAGTATCAATGCTTTAAATCAGGCCCACTGTCTGTTTTAGTAAATAAAGTTTTATTGGATGCAGCCAGAGCCATTCACTTACACATAATCTATTGCTGTTCGTGTGCTACAATGGCAGAGGTAAATAGTTGCTATAGAGACTATGTGGTCTACAAAGATATCTACTCTCTGGTTCTTCACAAAAACAATTTCTGACCCCTGCTTTAAATTATTCTCTCAAGGAATATCTAGATTTAAAATCTGGCTCAAGTAAATTCAAAATGGTTACAGATTTAACAAACCTTTCCAGTCCCTAATTTTTTTTTTTTCTGAAAAGAAAGTTGGTTGTATATTTATTGCTACGTTTATCCTGGGGTATTTAGTTGTTTATATCTCCACTTTTTAAAGACTAAAACATCTGAGATAATATATTTACATCTAAAACCTCTATTGCATCATGTAGATTTGATAATTTATGAACAAAAAATTAGGCTTTCCATCTACCCTAAATGATCAAGAATTATATGTCCTATGGCTATGATTCTCTACTTCAACTGTTCTTTTGTATTTTTTAAAAAATCAACCAACTAATTTCAAATTATAAGCAGATAGCAAGAATCTTTTTATACATTTTACAAAGTCTACATAGTCTGGGCAAGATTTGACAGAAGTAAATACCCTATATGCTTGCTGATTTAATGATTACAGATTAGCCTAATCATATTTTCCCCAAGCTTGACTTATGTTCCTGGGACTTTCTACAACTCAAGCTCTCAAAAATGCCTAGTACTTCTGTCTTTGTAATACATTTCTGTCTATTCTCCCATTTTCTCTCTGTAATTGCTAACATTGCCTGGTATACTAACTGGATTGTTAATTCATGAAAAGCTTTTGTGGGTTTCTTAATGATCTAGATAGTCCATGCTCTATTTCCTTTGATTTTTCCTCATATTCTATGACTTAATATGAAACAGAGGGAAATAAAAAATAAAATAAAAATAAAATAAGAGTCCTGGAAGAACATTCCACCTTTTTATGCCTCTAACCATTTTCTTGATGCTACAGTTCAGATTATTAATGATTTTAAAACAATGGTAGAGTTTAACTTTAAAAAAGTTTATTTTATTTCAAAAACACCCAAGCAACCAACCAAACAAAAACATATATTGAGGGCCTGCTATAATTTAGCAAAGCAGTGTTTTGGCCAGTAGTGGTTTATAGGAATATCTAAGAATAATGTCATCTCTCAAGAGACTCCCAATCTGGGGAGGGGTGATAAACAGATAGACCAAAAATCATAATGCAAATAAGACCTTGAAAATGAGGGTTTTAATGGGGGAAAAGCAAAGTGTTATGGAAGCATAGTATAGAGAGCAATTAATTCCAAACAAGGAAGGAGGCCACAGTGTCCAGAAAATGTTTCACGTATTGGAATTCAGCCTCGAAGTTTCTGATGTATTCAAAGGGTAGCAATGAGGCCTCTGGTGCACTGTATGTCATGGAGAGAGGATATCATGGACAAAAGCAGAGAGATTTATTTGCCTCTCCTTGTCACTTACCACACTGAATTGAAATGACCTGTTCATGGGTCTGCCTTTGCTGCCCAACCTTAAGTTCCTAAGAAGGGGTCACATTTTCACTGTATTACCAACGTCGCACACATAGCTGTCCCTTGAATTAAGCAATTATTCTAGTAGCTGATAAAATCCATTTCTTATTTAACTCATTTTGAACCACACTTCAAGTTTTCCAAAATTTGAGCTTTTAAAAAGCTACAAATAATTTTAATACCACTCTTAAGTTTTACCAGTTTACTAGGACAATAGATTTAACTTCTTAGATCCTCAAGTTCCTAATCTACAAACTGTGAATAGGGAAGTGAGGCAGCGGGACATAGTAGGCAAACAGTAATAATATCCATATCACAGAGATTAGGGCAAAATGAGGCAACACATATCAAATATCCAACTCCGTGATGGACCCATAGGATATATGTATTTTGGCTTCATTTCCTATTTTTTTTTTTTTGTTAAAAAAAAGAACAATAATTGTGTCTTCCATATACTCAATACTAGCATAGAATTTTCTAAAACTGTGTACCAAGGACCTAATTTCCCTGTGAGCTCTCCCAAAAGTGTTCCTTGGTTTAAAGCATTTGGGGAATGCATCACAGTTGCCTCTTGGAGAATCACACTGCACATAAGCATGTTCAAGTCTCAATGGAGTCCCACTGTATTGAACCCAAGGTTTTTCAAATTCATTTGAACCCAGACTTTTTTCCCCGTGACACTAGTATCCATCAACACACACTTTACAAACTCAGATCTAAAGAGGACATTGTAGACTTATCACATTCACTCTGCCACTAGTCTGACAAATGTCCTTATCCTTATTCAAATCTTATTGCAAATATATTATAGAAGTAGTAGGAATGTTGTTTTGTGTTTTGCTTTGTTTTCTGGCTCTGAAAAAGTTGTACTGTATCATGCATTCCATCCTCTTAAATGTGAATTATTAAATACTCCTCTTTCCATGAATATTGAGCATCTTTATTTTTTTAATCAAAGTAAAATAATTCAGGGCTATATTACTTTAAAGTTTGCTTTATAGGTTTTGTACCTTTTTTTCATCTCTGCCATTTGGATTTATTTATTTATTTTTAATACACAGTTAAAAGAAATTTCAGGAGAGTCTCTTAAGTGACTCATACCACCCATGGCTGTCTGGGCTCCACAGGTTCCTACTTCCTGCTACCAGCACTGAGAAGGACACAACATTGTTATCATTTGTCATTCAATACTAGCTAATATGTCTATGTTGAATTCAGCCCTCTGTCATCGCAGTTTCACTTTTTACTTATTTTACTTTGACTTTATCCATTAGTCCCAACTTGAGGATATTTTCATCTTACAAAAATATCGTATGTAATAATGATGCCTCTTCTCTCATGCTGTGGAACTAGTAAAATAGGAAAATCTCTCTCATAAGCTCAGAACTCTAGTAAAAAAGGCCAGAAAGAATTTTTTAAAAAGTAATAAAATAAAACACTACTAGCATAACATAAGACATACAAATACATTTTTAAAAATTTAAATGGACTATACCTTTACTTTCCACTTTCTCAGATTCTAAGTTCCTCAGTGGCTGAAATAACTTCCAATTTAACTTTTTACCCTAGAGCTTTAGTATAGCATCTTGTACACAGTGTACTCTCAAATAATATTTATTGAGCCAAATTTAACTCTTCAAAAAGTTAAGTTTTCCAGAAGGGGTTATTTTTAGGAAGACCTGGATCTTTGAAGAGTAATGAACTCTAATTACAGAAAAACTTGCTGGGTCTTTACATGAGTAGGATCTGAGTGAGTTGGTGGAAAAATAACGTGGCCCAAATGTCCTGAAACTCACATCATTCTTGATACTTTAAATTAGAACCTTCAAGAAAAACTAAAATGTATTTTATATTTGTGTTAGAAATTTTCTTCATTTGTTAAATACCATTTTGATTATTTAGAATGAAAAACTTGGTGTCATCTTGCTCTTTTCAACTTTCAGGAGAATGGGACAAGGGGTGAAGAAGAAGAAAGTAAGGGAAGATGAAGAGAAAGAGAGAGCAAGGAAGAAAGAGGAAAGAAAGAAAGGAAGGAAGGAAGGAAGGAAGGAAGGAAGGAAGGAAGGAACGATGGAAGGATGAAAGGAAGGGAGGGAGGAAGGAACGATTCTAGGAAGAGAGGAAGGAAGGAAGGATGGAAGGAAGGAAGGAAGGAAGGAAGGAAGGAAGGAAGGGAGGAAGGAAGGAAGGAATGTAGGATTGCTTATTTCAAACAACTTTTAGTTTTTCCAAGAGTGAGTCTAAATTAAATTCGATTCCCCTATGTCAGTTTTCTTCAAACTGCAGTATTGTACAATCACTTTCAAAAGGGAAAAGTTTGATAATTAACTTATCTTTATCATCAGTCCATTTTATCAATAAAATTCAACAGTGAATCTCAAAATACAATAATGTAAAAAAAGCACATCACTAAATTTCAAAAAATTGTTTTCTTATATTTACTCCTGCATTCACTGCCATTGCACTTTTGAAAGTTGCCTCATCATTCAAGGGCAAGATCCACACCTGGCACTTGCTCATAGCCTGCATATTGTGAGTTTTGTGCCAACTGCTTCAGCTCAGGCTCTTTTCAGTTCAACATGTTTGCACTTCTGTGACAAGGAAAGACTTCAAACTCCCAACACTTCTCTCTAACCAATTATGATAAAATCATCTACATGATGTCATTTGGCCTTCCCATAGTAAAAGCATATCACTTGTTTACATAGTGAGTCCACTCCTGATATTTTCTTTATTACTCCAAAACCATAAGTACCCAATTTCATTTTTATGGTGTCAGATCAAAGTCTCAGTTTCTTAAATAACTTAAGAAATTAGTCTTAGTCAATAAAAAAGTTTTCCTATTCCTATTTCCTATTAGTACAATTTCATACAAAAGCATCAAATTGTATTAACTAACCACATGAACCTATTCCGAAAAACCAATTTCAGAAAAAAAATGTTTTGCAGCACATCATTGTTGCAAAAGAAAAGTTCTTGGTATTATAACCAGCAAAAGGAATTCATCTCAATGTCCGCCTTGGGACAAATGTTGTTTTGACATTAGGTTGAGCCAAGGACATTTGAAGTTAGACATTAACTTTTTAGGTAACTGCTTAGCATTGATGCAATAGCAACACAAATGGAGACCTTCAGTCTACAGTGCAATCTCCAGGTAACATGACATAAGAAAGATGGACATTTTTTAACTTAGTAAAGTGAAAAAAACAAAATAAGTAAATAAGTTCTCATAGAACTTGCGAACCCTGGAGAATATGTCAGAATATTCCAATTTGAAAAACATTGCTAATATAGATCTACGGTCTTACACATCAAATTTAGTTTTTAAATAATGATTCTTGAATATGTTTGAACACTTCCATTATCAATGAAACACCTGACTAGACTGACTTTATTTTCTAAGGTAGGAAAATGTTTTGGTTTATTTTTGAAAATTTTACAAAACAATTTTTGAATCAAAGGTGTTCCCCTACCCCCCCAAAAACATGGCTTAATCTGCAATTTTGTTTTATCAATATGTTCCACTCCCCAGGGTTTTTTTCTATTGGGTTTTAGTTGCCAAGACTTGTAATTAGTATCTGAGTAGCAAAATCATCCATCCAAGACCGTTAGCAAGGAAGCTCATAAAAGATGCCTTGTAATGGTTTCTGCAATTACATGGTATTTCTCCTAACTTAATTTTTTATCATTTGGTAATTATTAGGATTTCTTTTTCTTTATTCTTTTTTTAGTACTAAAAATTTTCCTTTAAAAGTTATATTTTCTGCTTTATATTGCTGACCATTATTTTATTTATTTATTTTGAGTTGGATTTTTCACCTGAAGGTGTAATCCTTCTCTCAGGGAAACTATCATTTTATCTAGCCATGTCATCATTTAAAATATCTATGTCTACAAAAAGATAGAAAATAGAGCAAAACATCAATGTGAAATTTAAAAAAAACCTGTGTATTTGGAATTTGATTTTTGTTTGCAGAAAAAGCAAATTTTCTTCCCAGAACCTCAAACAGATAAGCATCAAATTGTATTAACTAACTATATGGACCTATTCTGAAGAACCAATTTCAGAGTCACTGGATTTCCTGACTTTGGACAAGATAATGTCATTTCTTTTGGCATAATTTGCTAAAATTCAAATTTAATGCAGTCTGAACTCATGGTCATCACCATAAATACATAAAGTTATCTTGTATTATGAGAGCGAACATAATTTCTGTTTTACTCCAATATGACCAACCTTCCCTTGTGAGATGTTAATTGATATGAAAGGGTATATTTAGAAATAACTGGAAAGCATCCTTGAGGCATGGAGAATTTGCTTCTCTTAAAAAGAAGTTTTTGATAAGTACTTTGACTTTACCAAAATAAATTCAAAGTGCTTTTTCAATTTGGTGGTGCTCAGTTAGTTCGTTTTCTTTTTGTTCTGAGAATTAACAAAACTCAGAAGTTTGTAATGCTCCTAATTGCAATCAAGACCAAAAAGCTAATAGCAATAAAGCAGCTGCAAGGAAATCATTAAGACACCAGGCTGGCTATTAATGATAATAATGATATTTTGTATGTCTACAATATCTTTTATCTGAGTATCTCAGACCATACTGATAAATACTTTGACCTAAGTAAAATCAATGTACTTTTTCAATTATATGCACCTCTGTAAAATTACTTCAAATATCAGCATTAATCCTACCCTGACAGAATCCCTCAATTTTAGCATTTCAACCATTTATGCACTTAGTTTATTTAAAGAATATCTGTGTACTTTCTAATGTTTTAGGAACAGCTTGCTTTTTGAAAATTGATAACAGATGTTATCAAAGTTAAACATCTATCATAGTAAGAGTTACCAGAATAAATATAGATATATGTATCTCTTTTCCAGAGCAGAAATGGAAATTGACCTAGAAAAGCAAATTTTTAGAAAATTTGTCTCATCTCAATAAAACTTAGACTTTTTTGGTTGTTTTTCAATTTAAATATTTTAATATCAAAACTCTTTGTATTTTGAAAAATACACACATACATGTGCCTTGGTTCAGTGGTGGTCTGACACACTGTAAGGCATCCCAGATGTGAAGGTATACTCCAAATGATCTCTCCTCCTCTCCGCCCTGTGACCCCTCCAAGGTGGTGCTGAGCAGTGCATCTGGTAGAAAAGGGCAGCCCTCCCTAAGGGACAGATTTTGCTCTATGGTGAAAAGCATCAGGCAGTCAATGGTCTCCTAATCAAATCCATACTCAGGCTCCCAAGGCTCATCTGTGAGCAATACAAAACCTTTGACATGGTCATTTAGTCAATATTACATTGATAACAACAACAAACACCCTTACCCAGAAATATTACAGAAAAAAAGAGTGCAACTGTTAAGGCTTGAGGACATTCCTAGCACGATGCCAGACCCTTCATGACTATGACCCACAAAAACAATCCTCCTGAAAACCAAATTAAAATGAAAACATGCAAAACAAAGAAAAAAGACTGTAAACAGAAAAAATTTTATGGCTCAGTCTCTTAACCTGGAGTCCATGGATTGCTCTCTCTCTACAGGGGCTCCAGGAGTCCTGTGAATCCTTTGATTTGTAAGTAAAATTGGGGGTGAAGATGTACAAGGAAATTTTCCTAGAGTCCATGCCTCTCATCGGAGACTCTTAAAAGTTTTGGACTCAAGAGAAGGTGGTTTAGAAACCAATGTCTTGTAGTGATCATGTGGTTGTCAATAACAACGATGACATAACCTGAAGATTAGCTCTTTCTCCACCCACAATACCCTCACAAACTCACTAAAGCAAAACAAAACAAAAATAAATTCAAACTACAAATTACAATGTTTGGTAATTTGGTATCTGTTGCTGACAACTTCCTGATGATTTTAAGTGTGAAGGAAAGTGTATAGCCGCTAAGTCCTACAGCACTAGTCCACCATCCCGTGGACACACTAACCTGGTTGATGTGTTCTAGTTTCTTTTTTCTTCCTCTTCCATTTCTCACATCTGTTAATCCCCTTCTAATAATTCATAGATAAAATGGAAGTTAAAATGTTTATATGATGCATGGCTAGTTGGGCAAGGTGAAGACGCAATGTGTCTGTGAATCCCAGTCACTAGAATTTGCAGAGCAGCTTACAGTTTAAAAGTATTTACTGCGAGTTAGGGTATAATTCATTTCCATTTTATGGATCAGGAAACAGAATTCTTAGTGGTTAAATGACTGGTCCAATTTTGTCCAGCTAGTGCAGGACATAGCCAGGACTCAAACCTAAAAGTTCTGACTCAAAATCCTTGTTCAACCACCTGGGATGGCTTTTTCCCAAAGGAATGAAGCCTGGCCCTCCTCCTCTACAATACTCCATAAAAAAGAATTCCCAAATCAAATGCATGTCAATTAATGTAGCCCTGTATCGGGAAATTTTAAAGAAGCTGAAAACAAGGTAACAAAACAACTGTTTAACTTTGTCATCCTAGATATAACCAGAAGACCCTCTATGGAACACAAGGGCTGAAATGATGCTGGATTACACCCAGCTGTATCTTTGACAGTAACTTCCTCCGGATGGAGTGTTGAGATGTGGAGTGATTCTTTTATACCATTTTCTCCAATAACCTTCTCAAAACACATATTTTGAATGTATTAACCACCAAAAGAAAACATTTGTTTTCTATTGTCTACCTGTTTTAGTTTTATCAAAGTTTTTAATCAACATTGCTCTTTATCCAAAACACCCTCCTGTGTTCCAGTGCTCTCCACCTAATACTGTTACTGGTCTCCCTAAGGCTCTTTTTCTGCTACTAGCAAGCCTGCTATATTTTTGCCACATCAATCTTTCTAAAGCACCGGCCTAATGACATTAGTCCCCTGCTCAAAAATACTTCACTACAGAATACTATCAAGGCCCCCTGTAAACTGATTCAACCTATATCTTCAATTTCATCTTTTTCTGTTCTGTACACCAAGGATGACACATTATCAGCGCTTCCCTCCCAAGCTCATATATTCATTCAACAAATAGTTATTGAATACCTACCATGTGCCATGTACTCTGCTAAGCTCTAGCAATATCACAGGCCCCTCACCTCATAGAGCTTATCGTTAAGTGAAGACAGTTAGAAAGAGAATAAATAAACTACAAGTAACTAAGGAAACCAAGTGGTTGCTGAGATGTAGAAAATAGGGACAGGGCTTGTGGAGGACTGGAAGGGAGCTATTTAAATAGGATGATTAGGGAAGCACTGTGGAGGATGTGACATTTAAATAAGAGGAGGTCATCTATGCAAAAGAACATTCCAGATTTAGAGACTGGCACGTGTGAAGAATTTGCAAAACCTGAAATAAGCCTGTCTGGATGGAGAGCAGGGAATTGGGACAGTGGCCTCCAGTAAGGCTGAGTCCAGATCCTGCAGGTCCTTAGAGTCCACGGAGAGAATTTGTTTTTAACCCAGTGCAATGGAAAGCCAGTAAGGAATTTTAAGCAGGGAAGTGCCACAATTTGATCAATAATTTTGAAAGATCAAAGAGACAGTGATAACCAAGACAAGCCTCTGTCTTCACAGGGAACTTCAATTATAATAGTAATAAACAATGTTGAAAAGCACAAATACTAAGGTATAAAAAAGAAGACATAGCACATTATACAAATATATGATTATTTCAGATACACTAAGAAAAATAAGTCTGGAAAATTTTAGAGTGTCTACTTTAGGTCTGGAACCATCTCGAGCCTCTCCCTTCTGGATCTCTGGTCTGGATGGAGTGTGGTGTACGGAGACACGGTGAGAGGCAGGCCTTTCAGTCACAACTTCAATTCTTTTGGGCCTTTCTGCTGTAAAAGTGTAGAGGGAATGAAATAGAATGCAAATTGCAGAATATATTATAAAGCAAGCCTAGTCTGAATTGCAGAGCATGAAGATACATGGCATTCCAGGTTAATTCCATATATAAAACTACCCAACATCTAAGAAAATAAATTCTAGTCCAAAAATATTTTTCAAATATTTAAACTAAATAATTGCTCCAGGGAAGCATGAGGTGTGACCCCATGTTTGTTTCCAATTGTCCTCATTTTCCTGATTCTGTGCTGCCCTTATCTTCAAGAAAGAGAAAAGCCACCACACCCACCCCCAGCTTCCTTCCTATTGCATTCCTGGGCAGTACCCCTCACTTGATGATCGCAGTAGACAGTATTAATTTAACATTTATTTCATGCCAAGAACTGTTCAAAGCACTTTGCCTATGTTGTCTGACTTGCAAGTGAGGAAACTGAGGCTGAGTGAGGTTAAGTAATTGCAGAAGGTCATAAAGCTAGCAAAAGATTAAGACAGGATTCAAACCCAGGTCTAACTGCAAAGTCCAGTCCGTGTTCCTACCTACTAAGCCACTAAACTGTGTGAAACAGTTCTATAGAATTATTCGCAGAGAAGAAACCATTTTAAATCAATAAGCTTGGGACTTCAGCTCCACACAACACGAATTGCTCACAAGTCAGAAAGTGGCTCATAGCAGCAGCACTTGGCAGGTTCAGTAACTGTCAGCAGGTATCACGTTCAGTCTCCAGAAGTGAAGAGTCAATGACTGCAGTAAAGACGGTCTCTGTAGGTGTTTATGACCTGTACTTTAACTGTGTTTGAATATAATGTTAGGCGTCCTTGAGATATGGCAGGTTCTGCCAAAAGCTGTATTGCAGGTTCTTATCATGGGAACCTGAGAGTTAAAAAATGAAGACCAAAGTGACTAGTCAATGAGTAAGGACATGTGTTAACAGAAACACAGTTTTAGTTGTGAGACAGATCAGATCCAAACAAGAGTAGAAGACAAAAGAAGTAAAAATTTCAAGGTAGTATCCTTTCAAAACATACAGAACAAAAAGACCTTCATACATAAGCCAGAGCTCTCCAAAGGGGGTAGTATACTTAGCACCGATGGATGTACATGGACATGTTTTCTATTGTGCTAGTTCCATCTTTACTAGAATATGTATTCAGAAAAATATTTCAAATATGTGTATTTGTGTGTGTGTATATATACATATATATGCACATAGACATATATCAGATTTATGAGTTCAGGACTATAACTGTTTAGGGTAAGGTTAAATAAAACTTTAATTTATTCATTAAAAGAGTCATTTAAAATATGTAAATAGTATTAAGTGGTATGTTGACATGCCAACAATGAAGATGGTATTCAAATAATTCATATTAGTAAAATGCATCTTAAACCTGGCTTGCTACGACACTTATTCCTAAATGAGTGAAAATGTTCATTAAAAAATATTAAGGTCCTGTTAGATTCAGTCAAATGAAATCTGTCTCATACATATCGCCACAGAGATTTTATAAAGAAAGTGAGCAGACCCCTGAAACAGTAAAAATAAGCAAGCCCACAGTTTTCCCATCCATTCCCAGTAAGATTTCGATAGAGCCAGGATCAAGTGCTCTATATGTTGTTTACAGCCTAACACTAGAGGTTCTTTTTCTCTTTTTTTAAGTCTGATGTAATATTTCATTTTTTGGCAAAAATGTAAAGTAGACCCTAGGAGAAAATTGTGGCAAATAGTTTCTAAACAAACCTATTTCGGAAGGCTGAAACCTAACCGGAAGGCAGCATCGCCACGTTAAGAGTCAGGGTTGTGTTTTCAGACCGCTGAGGCCCTTTGACGTTGCCATTGACTTCCTTTCAGTTGGGCCTACATTGTCCCATCACTGCAGCCACAGCACGCAGTGACTGACCCATCCTGAGACTGCTGTGTGGGCCGATGTCAACATTGCTGTCCTTGCCCATGTGGACGCCACACTGTTTTTTACTGTTTACCCTCCTAGGTCCTGTGGCTCTGAATCAATAACTTCTTTTTTTGTACTGAAGCTTCTCAAACACATGGACAAATTTACAAAGAGAAAGAGTACGTTTTCAGAGTCTTAAAATGCTATTGTTCACCCCATAGAACATTGATTTGGGATTGCGGCTGTGTATGACAGAACTTGTGGAAACCGAAAAGAAAATCTTCTAACATCTTTTAGAGTTACAAAACCCAGGAATGCAGAGCACCAGCTTGTCATTAATGGACTCTCTCCTGACCAGTTCCAAATCTGCCTTGTGTCAGTGTAGCAGAGCTCCCAGCTGTCGCCCCTTAGGGAGGCAGACACAACGTGGCCATTAACATCTGTTTGGGTTGTTTTCCTGAAGCTAACAGAAGATATCATCCTGACTTGACTTCCTTAACCTTTCTTTTTATCAAATTTCCAGGTAGCCACAATTCCAAACTGCAGCCAATTGAGTTTGAAGGTATTACAAATACGCCCCTACTGAGCTGTTGCAGTATTGAAAGCAATGGTTTCCTGCCAGGCACAGTGGGCTGGGTGAAACAGCCTTGTATGATAGCCTCTGATTTAACAGTCTGGAATCCTGTGCTGGAGGTGTACAGCTCACGGGCTAGAATATCACCTATCCATTGTAATTTGCTTGGAATCTAGCACAATAACTAATTGAGGCAGAAGTCACACTTTGAGAAATTATTTAAAATTTGATTCCACAGTTTTGTGATATGGTGAAGAATTTTCTTTAGCTTTTAAATAGCTGTATTCCTTTCAATTCAATCACCTTTTCCTGATACACCAATTGGCTCAGGGTCAGCCAGGAAGCTTGAGGCAGCAGCTGCCACCTTTGCTTCTTAGGAGTAATCCATCAGAGGAGACGCACGCTGCTGTTCATAAAAATAAATACCAAGAAACGACATCAGAGGTTTATCTTCCTTAAGAAGCTACATGAAGATGGAAGGTGCTGTTTTCTAAGTGGAGAAAGAAAAACTGTAGAGAAACTGTACCCTTAAACACCTAGGAGGATTAGAAAAAGGGCTACTTTAAGTAATTAAAATATAAATAACTTCAAAATATGTTCTTTGTTGAAAATTGTTTAGACCATGTCTTATTTTTCTTATATTAATACTTTGCAAAATATAAGGCTTTATATTTTCAAATTCTTTATCTGGAGCCAGACTACTTAGATTCCTGGCTCTGTCGCTTAGTAGTAGTTAAACTTAGGCAATTAAGTTCACTATATCTGAGTTTCCTCTGTAAACTGGGGGGAACACTATGGAAACCTCATAGAACTGATGGGAGGGTTAAGTAAGTTTCTATATATGTAGAAGACTAGAACAGTATCTGGCCCAGCATAGAAAGAGTGGTAGTAATGAATGCTGCAATAGTAACAGATCAATAGTAATAGCTGCTGTTCCCATTACCATTACTGTGTTTATCATAGTCGTCATTGTCATTGTTGTCATATCATCATCATCATTATCATCATCATGTGTCATATTACTGAATTTCCACCAAAAAACTGTAAAGGGCCATGGCCAATGTGCCCCACCACACAGAAAAAAAGGAACTAACGTCCTCATGCTAAAAAGACTGAAGACTTTCCAACGAGTTAGAACAGAGCCATGACTAGAATTCTGAGCTCTTCACTAACAGGGCCACTCAGAGCTTGCCACAGGAGAAGGGACTCAGCACCATTCACTGCTGCTTTTCTAATACCCTCGTACCATCTTCCAGAGTCACTGGTTGCAAACTCTATGTCCTTCCAAAGTCCATTATCTCCTCCACTTCTTTGGACGTCATCAGATGTTACAGGAAGAAGCTGCAATCTACAACTCCCCCTGACCCCTAGATGCTACTCACTAGGCTTTTTACTCACCCCTTTGGGATTACAAAGCAGTTTATGCACAGATCATCTCCATACTCATTGTCTAAATTCTGTCTAATCCTTTCCTACCCTAGGTGGATGGCATGGCTTTCCTTTTTGCCATAACTAGCTCCTCCCTGTTTTCTGTGTGGGCTCTTCTCTCTCTCTCTCTCTCTCTCTCTCTCTCTCTCTCTCTCTCTCTCTCTCCCCCCCCGCTCTCTTCCGCCCTCCCTTTCTCTTATACTCTGTCTCTTTTTCTCTTTCTCCCTCCCTCCCTCTCTCCTCCTGCTCCCTCTCCTCTTACTCTGTCTTTCTAACGCATCTTCAGATTATCTTCTTTTCTTTCTACTTCAAACAAGAAAAGATCTTCCCTTTCTTGTCAAATCTTGACTTTTCATTGCAACTTTTCATCCATTCACACAAGTTTTCCTGGCATTGGGGATCCATGGTTCCTCCCACTCATCCTTACATCCTACAATCTAGTGCTTGTGTTCGCCAAACTTACAGAAATGCCCTGCCTAGAAGTCACCAGAAAGCCACTTACTATTGTATTCAGTGCCCCTTTCTCAGTCCCTCATCCCCTTCACCTCACACGTGGTGGCACTTTGAGCCCCCACCTCTTGCAGCAGACTCTGTCTTGGATTTCACATCTGTCCTGCCCTTCCTTCCTCCCAGCCATTCTTCATACTCCTCTGACTCCTCTAATGCTTGCCTTTATTTTCTCTTTCACATGTTTCTTCAACTGAAAAAAAATCATCTAAAAAGACCTGTCTTTAAACCCTATACACTGCCCTTCCTTTGTTTCTCATCTGTGTATGGATCTCTGATTTGAACACTCTGTCCTCTCCCTATAATCTGACCTCCTCTTTCTTGTCCTGGTCATGTGTAGCTCTCAAGAGGCATCATGGGATAAAGAAGAGAGTCAAGTACAAAAGGCTTGGGGTTAAACGTTGGTTTTGTTATTTATTACATCACGCATTTAGAAGCTCCTTAACTTCCCTGAATTTTGGCTTACCATCCATAAAGCAAGGATTGCATGTGGAAACTGCAAGTAAATACAGTGCCATCCCATGAGGGGGTCTGAGGAAGTGCCCCCCCCTGCCCTCTCCCTGTTCCCACCCACCATATACACCACCCCTTTCCAATCCAGAAAGGTGCTCAATTTCCATCACTGAGCTCATATGGCTAGATTTGATTCCTCCTTTAACCCTGTCTCCATGTCCCATCTGTCTTCAAGCCCACCTGCCTAGTACCCCTGCATCCTTCCCTTCCTGTGTGTCCTTGACCACCACCAGAGCACAAGCACTCATTGTTCACTACTGGATTGTCAGAATCATCTTCTACCAAGTTTCAGTGCCTCCAATCGCTCCCATCTTTCAATCCACCCTGGACATTGACACCAGACTAATAGTGTAACATGCTGCTTCAAGTGATTACTTTCTCAAGGTAACTGGGCTATCAAGCGGCATACAGAGATTCAAGCCCAGACAGTCTGTTCTGAGTCTGTGCTCAAAACTATCGACCTGAACTGTCTCAGTATCCATGTGTGGGCCTGGGATTCAGCATCCTTCATGATCTGACCAAACTTTTCCAAGCTTCCCTTCCACCAGACCTATACACCAGGAGTTGATTTGCTTACCCTTCCTAAAATAAGCTTTCTTTATCTTTTAGGATACTTTCTGCTGTGAGTAAAAAACAAAACAAAACAAAACAAAAACAAAAACAAACAAACAAACAAAACCAAAGCAACACCAAAAAACTCAAGTGGCTTAAACACTAAGAGGATTAATTATTTCATATAATAAACCCAGAGGTAGGATAGTTCCGGAGATATTTAACATCACAGTTTGGCATCACACATAGGACCCAGATTTCAATATTTCCACTCTACTATATTCACCATGATCACATGTGAGCTCCTTTTGTGGTTGTAAGATGGTGCAACAGTTCCAAGAAGCACATACAGACATGAAAACGTTCAGTGGAAAAAAACACCATAGCTCCACTGTGCATTATGCTTTTAAGTGAAGAATCTTTTCCCACACTTCCACCTCTACCTTTGCCTTCCCCACCAGACTTCTCCTGACATCTCGTTGGCCAAAGCTATATCACCATCACCAGGCAATTCATAAACAAAGCAACATGAAACCAAACAAATTCAGCAACTTCCAAAGTTTTTGAGATATGACCACAGCAAAACATACATTGTGTATCCCAACTCAGTACACACATAAATGCATCTTATATGCATACATAAAACACAAATGAAAGTTTCAGAAGATAAAATTCAACCTTTCTGAGCAACACACATGGATATTTTCCATTTTATCTTATTCTCTATGCTATGTATTTTATTAATCAAAAAAATTCTGATTCCAGCCACTGAATTGATTTTAAAACCCACTAATAGACTACTACCTGCACGTTAAAACTTACTGGCTTATACCAATCATAGTTTACCCAAGTCATGCTGGACAAAGGCAAACTCAGGAATAGCATCAGGGTCAGTAGGGTGAAAGGGGAACTGGTTGTTTTGAAGACAACCAATAATTCCCCATTTCTGTGTGTCTTACATTATATGTTTACCCTTTACCTGTGTCTATGATACCTGTTCCTCAATACTCATTTGCTAAAATGGAAATGTTTCAAACTTGGGATGCTTCAACTTACTGCTGAAAAATTTGGAGTTTTTATTTATAATTTCAAAAATAAAAACCGACATTCTTCAGGAGTTTGTAAGTCACAGAAAATAAATCAGGCATTTTTTTAAAATTCAAGATCCAGTTTCTTTTGATGATATTAGTAGGGTAAAGGGTCATGGGAGTACAATTAATTTACTTTAAAATGTTCCTTTTAAATTATGTCCAAAGAATAAATCATCAAAGATTAATCAGGGAAGACTGAGTCTCTCCCCCTTATTTAGAATGTCTAAGGATCTGGGGGCAGCTGGCCCCATCTCTGTTCTCTCTTTTCCTGATTCATCTTGTGGGTGACCTCAGGGAGAGGTCACCCTATGGCCCTAAATCACACGAGCCTACCATTTTCTCTCTCCACCCTCGAGAACCTTGCTGAGCTGAGGCAAAGGTTTTAAAGAGCCTGGGCTTTGTACCCCCCAGGCCCACTTTTCACCCTGCTGATCCTGGCTCTTCCCAGACCTATGGTCATTTGTGTTTTTACTGCAATATACTAATGTATCCAATATGCCTTAGCATCTGTTCGGTACAAAACATTGAGCAAGACTGCAGGGAACCCCATGCGAATAGCTGTAGTGCCTATTCTTTATCAGCCTGGAGTCTAACAGGAGATAAGACTGCAAACAGCTGCAGAAGACATCATTTGATAGTGGAGGATTTCAAGAAGGGATGCTAGCTAGCATTTGTAGAGTACCCACTAAGTGCCAGGTACTGTGCTAGGCCATTTATGCAAACTACCTCATTGAAAATCCATAATCATTGTGCAGTATTATGTCCATTTTGCAGACATGGAAACTAAGGCTCAGAGTGCTCCAGTGATTTTTCCACTGGGACGTGATTCGTAAGCAGCAGAGCCCAAGTGCAGAATGAGATCCTTTGGACTCCAAAGTTTTTGTGTTTTGTTTTTTGTCTCATTTTCCCTGTATCTATAGGCACAGGAGAATGTTAGGAAGACATATTTAAATGAGGCTGTTGAAATAGAAGGCATGTAATTCCTTCAGTGTTGGAGGTCAAAGCAGGTTTGGAGGCAGAGGACAGCCCTTCCATGAGTCATGTAGGCAGGAAGGGACAGGCTGGATTCGGGAATACTCAGCGGTACAGTTTGGTTGTCACATGAGGTGTGCTCTGGGGAGTGAAAGAAAGCAAATATGGAAAAGGAGGTGGGGTTTTGAAGGTGCTAAATTCCCATTTCCCCAGCTTTTACAATTCAGTAGAGGTTTCCAGGAGGAGAAAGCCCCTCTGCAGCTGATCTAGTACATTGAGACGGGAGGGCAGGGAGTGAGTGAACAGAGGTGACCCTCTCAGAATAGGAACCAGATGTTGTATTTCTTTGTGATCCTCACTGTGAAACTCAGTGCTTTCCAACCAGTAGGTCTGCAGCTTGTATCTAATAAACTAATGAAAGACAAAGGAGTGTTTCTGCTCTTTCACGGCAAGTTCCTTAAGGAATGGGTCAGGGTAAGTGGCTGGACGGCAGATGGACGGGACAGGGACTGCTGGGCAAAGCTCAGGGCAAGCTTGACTATTGCTATGTCCAAACCTCCACATGAATGATCTAAACAACATAACCTTTAGTCAAGGCAGGTACGATCCCTTCTGTTACATAGAAAGGGCATGATTGGGAGCAGAAAATATTCAGGAGAGAACAGACAAAAAGTATAAGAGGCAAATGTTTTGAAGGATTTGCAATGGGATCCCCATAGTAAATAATCTCATGCCTCATACAACCACATGTCCACGTCACATTTTTTTACAAACCAATCTGGTACTTGACTTTAGAAAGCAGCCCAAATGCCTAACTAAATTACTTATTATCCTGTGGGTTAGGTAAGGACAAGGTGGGTGACACTGGTGTGACAATTAAGCAGCACTATAAGCCACAGACTGTGGTGCAGCTTTGTGTCCAAGCCCAGCTTCAAAGGTTTTGCAAGTTGTTAATACACAGATTAATTCCAAACAGGAAGAGACTAAAATATGTGGCAGGGCAATTTTGTAAGATTAGTTTGCTCGGCTTCACAGCCAGATAAAAATTAGCTCCCTTGCAGACAGCAGTCACAGGCTGAGCAAAGTGAAGCCAAAGCTCTGGGGTGATGAGAAGGGACAGAAAGAGGGGAGGCAGATGTAGAGAGGAAGCTATGCCTTAAAGTTACACCTATTTCTGGTACTGTGAAGGCTTTGAGTTTATAATAAATGGTAGCTTAAGAGATGGTAGTCACAGTAGCAGTAGCAGGAGTAACAGTCATGCTAAATAGGAAGTTGTCAGTGATGATTGATGCTAACAACTGCTCATATTTTCCATTGGCTTTTCTATGCCAATTATGATGCAGTGTGAGGGTGGACTGGCTACATGTAAAGTAACAAAGGTTAGGTGAAAAATACCAGAAAACTTCTTACTAGTGTTATTCAATAATTGGTGGGAACAGATGTTGGATACATCAGCTTTGGATGAGTGTGCATGAAGTCTGACTCTGACATCATGGGTTGGACAATTTTCCAAGTGCATCATGCTGAATATCTGGGGTTTATCCCTGTAGCAGTATCCTTTTGAGAAAAAGTCAAATCTGGAAAAGTGTCATGACAGCCAGTATATGGACCCCTCTGCTGAGTCACCGTGTGACCAAGACTGTCACATGTTTAGCTGCAGAGAAGCAAAATATCAATTTCAACCTGCACTAAGGAAAAACATCCACTTTATGGAGTCCAAATAAAGTCTTCTATGGATTACAGGCCTAATGTATATTAATATTAACATACAGGGCATATTAACTGCCACATTTGTTCATAAAATATGATGAGATATTTTCATGTAAGTCAAAAAAATTCATTAATTTATCAATATTAAGAAGTTTTTTTGAAACCAAAAAAATCCATTGTAAGAGATTCAGTGCACCACAAAGGTCAATAAACAGTTATTCCCTTCCCACTTTTTCATTTGTTTTTATTTTATTTTTTAGAGATGGGGTTTTCCTCTGTTGCCCAGGCTGGAGTGCAGTGGCATCATCATAGCTCACTATAACCTTGCACTCCTAAGCTCAAGAAATCCTCCTGCCTTGGCCTCCAGAGTAGCTAGGACTACAGGTGTACACCACCATGCCTGTTTTTTGTTTGTTTGTTTGTTTGTTTAGTTTTTTGTAGAGATAAGGATCTTGCTATATTACCAAGGCTAGTCTTGAACTTCTGCCTCAAGCAGTTCTCTCACCTCAGCTTCCTAAAGTGCTGGTATTACAGGTGTGAAACACTGTGCCCTGCCCCACCTTCTCATTTTTTAATATAATCTTAAAAATGATTTCAACCTTTAAGCTGGGGGATCTACACTAAACTTTGGAGCACAATACAACAGATAGTAATGTCTTTCTCCCTCCCCACTCCTTCCTCTCTCTACCTGATCTCATAGCTGCATACATACATAAATGCACTCCCAGACACAACAAAATTAAATACAACAAGAAAGCTGATTTCTTGGAAAATCCAGATTCTATAATAAAATTAAGAATTTAGTATTTCCAAAGTACACATATATAAACATGTGGGATTTTTTTGTTGTTGTTGCTTTGTTTTGTTTCACTTCTATAAAGGGAACCTTAATGACATTAATTAAATATCTGATGAAACTACTCTTCAACTGTGAATCTAATCGTGCTTAAATTGAGGCATTGGGTGAAACTCTGTGTCTCTGCCATCATCAGTCTGATTTGCCAAATCTTCGCTGCATGTGCCATGATACATCTGGGGGAAGACACCCTGAAACTATAATGGGGTGATTTTGATACAGGTAAAAATAAAATGAGTTGAAATTGTTCCTTGCAAGCTGAGCTCCCTTTCCACCTTGCTGTAATGCCTTGCTTCTGAACTGCATTTCCAGGTAATGACTCTTAACAAGACAGTAAGGAGGAAATGGAGGGCACGACTTGCAGTCTTCACGGTGTCTCCAGTTTGGAAGGGATGCTGTTAGGAATGAGCTGGTTGACCTGCTTACTTCATAGGTGAGGAAACTCTAGCCCAAAAGGTTTAAGAGACTTCGCCCAAGGGTCTCAGTGGTCACAAATCCATGGTTAAGAATCTAACTCTTTTGCTTTACAAATCAAAGTTCTGTCCCTTATGTCACCATGATGCAGAAAAACAAACTAACATTGGTCACTGTGAAATAATGGAGCTCTCTCTGGAAAAAGGTAATGATGTACAGCAGAGAAGATAAGCTTTAATGTGTTGGCCTCCGCTCAGGCACCTACCGTGCTTCCAGGGGTTCTCCGGGTGGTCCAGTACCCACACTCTTCCTCTCTTTTCTCTTGGTGTTTGTTTGTAGACTTACACCAGCATTACAATCATATGTTTGTAAGCCTGTTTTCTCCACTAGATGTTAAAGTCACTGGGAATATAGTAGTATAAAATGAAATTTATCACATGAATAGTGAATAAAGAAAATGCAATAATTTTATTTTTCTATTTCAAAACAATAATAATGACAGCCTTATAAGACTGCTGTGAAGTTTAAATGATGCTTTGACATATGTTAAGTGCTTCACATATGGCACTTAACCATGTCAAGTTACATATTAGTAGCTCAATAATATCTATCTTTTGAATGCTTACTTACTCTTCTCCTGAAACTGACAGAAAGTGTTATAATCTTTCCACATGCTAATGATTGCACTTTTAGTATCCACTGATTAAGAAAAGATAAATGGATGAATGAGTTTTGAGATGCCTGACTTTGCAGCTCTGCAAACTTCCAAGGGTCCCTAGCCTACAGATTGGAATCTGTTAAACTGTAGATTGTCTCAAAACCTAGAATGAGGCTTTTGACTCATCATGAGAGTCATTATGGTGGAGCAAAACACCCACAACACGAGCAAAGCACCAAGGTCTGAGAGCAAGGGAGGAAGAGACAGCAGGTCTTCATTGCCTCCTACTTTTAAAAATCCCCACAAATTCATAGATTATTGCCAGCATGCAGCCATTTCACTGCCTTCAATCCTCTGCTCCACAAAGGTACCTGTTGTTCCTAGGCTACCAAAAAAAAAAAAAAAACCCACAGGGACACACAACACCTGCCCCCAGTAGCTCCAGGAGACTACATAAAAGTAAAATAGACAAACCTGATTCTGTGTCTTATAAGCCTGAAGACTTCCAGCTAGATTTTTTGCATTTTTTTCTTAACCTGTTAAGACTATCCTAGTGTCACATAATGGAAATTCAACCTCAATGGCTTAAACAACATGAAGATAGATGTAAAGAATTTATCGACTCACTGAAAAGTGCAAGAAGGGGGTAGGTTCAGGCATGGCTGGATCAAGAAAGAAAGAAAGAAAGAAAGAAAGAAAGAAAGAAACAAAGAAAGAAAGAAAGAAAGAAAAAAAAAAAAAAAAGAAAAATCATCAAAAATCAGTCTTCTCCCTGACTGTGATTTCCTCTAAACTAGGTAATACCTTCAACCAGGTTCTCTCCTCATACTGTTAAAGAAAGTTAGCTGAAGCACTAGATAATAACCATAGCAGAAAGTATAAATTCTTTCCCCAGTGGTTCCAACAAAAATCCCATGATTAGCAGCCAGGTCTATATGCTCTATGACTGAACCAATCACTGTGGCTAGGAGGATAAATTTATTGCTTGGACAGGCATGGGTTACATGTGGGATGACCAGCCATTTGGTTTTCTCAGGACCGTCCTCATTTTAGCATCACAAGTCTTGTGTCCCAGGAGACCTCTCAGTCCCAGGAAAACTGGGATGGTTGGTCACTCCAGTTTACACGTACACCACTGGGGCTGGGGTCATTTCCAGACTACAGTAGCCAAGTAGCATAACAACAGGGACTGAACACTAGACAGGAAGAAAATGTCTTGTACATCAACTTATGAACTATAGAGCTGAGCGGACCAATATGGTGGCCACATATGCCAACTGAGCACTGAAACGTGGCAGTCTACATTTAGTTTGAATGCAGGTCTGAATGAAGATGTGCATTATGTGTAAAATACATATCATATCATTTAAAAACTTAGCAGAAAAAATCTATTATATCTTATTAATAATTTTATATTTACATGTTGAAATGGTAATGTTTTAGATATGTTAGTTAAATAAAATATACTATTAAAATTATTATTTCACCAGTTCCTATTTACTCTTTTAATGTGGTTATTAAGATTTAAGATTATATATGGCTTACATTGTATTTCTATTGGACAGTACTGCTCAAGATTTTTTAACAAGGTTAACAATGTATTTATGTCATGTATTAGGTGGGGTATGCTATAAAGATGCTTTAGGAATGTGCGGGCACCTTAAACAACAAATAATAAATAAATTAAATAGAAAACATCAGGCCCACAAACAATGGAGACAAAATGTCAAAGTCAAGACGAAATTCATGTCCTTAATCGTTTCTGTCTTCATTTGTGCCAGGACCAACACTCTAAGTCCTGGGGCTTCAGACCCAAGTAAGAAAAGAGGTTTGTCCCTCAGAAGCTCACAGACCAGAAAGGGAAAGGGACAGGTTTAAAAAAATGTCTTTCAAACACAAAATTATGTTGTCAGTACTATGATGAGTTCTAGCATTCAAGATCTGTTTTAATTACAGTAATCAATCCAAGAAATTTTTGTTTATTCAAAATTTTTGTGCTCTACATTTTTCTATTCTATCTCAAGTTCCTTGAGACTAGGAGTATTGCATTAATAAGTTTTATCCAACCCATGGCATGTGTTTCAACGCCTCCTTTTTATTTAATGATCAAATGTTTCTTCATCTCATATTCACTCTCACCAGAGGCAGATTAGCCCAGTGAAACCTAACGGGCTTACGTTCAGATATTTCCAAAGTTCCTTAGCAAATGGCCTATTGCAAGTTTTTAAGCCCTCTGTGCCTCATTTTCCACCAACAACATTGAGAAACAAGAGCCTCAGTGGCTCTTTGAACACTTACACACACTCATACACACACACACTCAAATTCAGATCATTGCTTGCAATTTGCCTTATTATTATTAATCATCTGGAAATACCAAATGCTGACAAACACTCCAACTTACTGTAATTGTACTCCCTCGGTATAACTCTTTTCAGGCACTGGAAGGAGGTTCTCCAGGCTAGCCGTTGGGTTCCCTCTAAACATCCTTGAGAATGTTTATTTGAAAAGATTACCTCGTTTTCCTTCAGGATTAAGACATGGTCACTGCAGACAGAGAAGATTTGGAAAGATGGCAGGCAGTTTTTCATAAGATCCTCAGAGACTGCCCTGGTTAAACGAATATACCTACAGAAAAACAGAGTGCATTCTACCCCACACACGTTAGAGACGTTTTTCAAACACCTAGATTAAAGAAGATAGGTATTACAAATAGCATATTTGTTGGAGAGAATGAAGAAATCACAAACTCGCTTGGATAAACACTATTAAATGCATACTTAACTAGCGATTGCAACAGTTCCCCTCTGGCATTCACTGACAAGCTTGACTCCAGCTGTAAATTAGGTTGCAAAACTTCCTTGTCAGAGAACTTACCCTGTTAGGACTCAACCCTGGCTCTGAATCTGCAAGGACAGAAAAATCAATGTGACAGAAAAGTAGTTGCTTGTGTCAGGCCTCACCAAGGAGAGAAAGGGCTTTAAATTAATCATGATTTAAGGATGCTGGCAAAACAGCGAGAAGGCACATTCCTGGTGTCTCTGAGAAAAAGAAAAAAAGAAGCCTGGAGCGCTTTGTGAATGCTCCCCGCAGATCCTGAGATCCTGCCCTGCTGTTATAAACAGGATTCAGTGTTTATGTGGGAATAGGAAAGCGTTGCTGACCTCATGCAAACAGATAAAATGCATCAAAACCTACAAGATTTTGGCAAAGCAATTATCACAGTATTTATTCCTGTGTGGAGTGGGAATAAGTGAAAGTTTCATCTTTTCTACTAGAACCTGTGAACTGAATTCAATCACTGGGAGGATTTCAAGTTATATATTAAATTTTGATTTCTCACAAAAGCAAACGGCTGGCAAGAGCCTCTTATCTGGAGAGAGATCGAACATCACGTTCTAGAGATGCCTTTTTTTTTATCCCCCACCTACTCTGGACAATAGGGGCGTCTGGATGAGGGAAAGCAATTTTTTGCCTGGCTTTTAACTTGGAGCAGTGGCTTTAAAACAGCCAAAAAGACCTACCAAGGTTACCGTTAAACTGCCAACATTAGATGGCACCAGTGAGGCGGTGAGCCTCAGGGTAGAGGTGAGCTTTACCTCAGATGTCCATCTGTTGGCCCAGCAAGGCCACTTGAGGTAGGAGAGGTCTGCATCCGTCACTGATTTAGGTAGCAGAGTCTCCGCATTAGAGAAAATGACATCCCAGTCAGCTGGCTTCAGACTGACTTTGCTCCTGTGTCGGGTACTACGCTTCCCAGCTCTGGTTCTAGAACTCAAGTCAAGCAGCCAGATTCATTTATTTCCACAAGTTCTCTCCAACCAACACAATGAGAATTTCACAGGGCCTTAGGAAATCACTGGCCTAGACTATTCCTGCATTTGTCATGTGATACAACATTTGTTCCTCAGTTCTTTCCTCTGTAAATGGAGAGACAGCTGACGAAGACCCAACAGCCTCAGATCCTATTTTCAAAAGATTCCTTTGGCTTCATTTTGTAGTATCATCTCTATCATCATACAGTGGTCATGAAGCACAAGATGTTCCACCAAGCACTAGACAAGAGAATGCTTGTGTCGATGCTGTCCATGCCCGCCGGGGCTCATGAAGGAAGCCCCAGAGCACTTAGTCTATGTGCATGTTATAAGGCATATCAACAACAGAGCACAGATGATAAATTGGTAGAAAAGAGAAAATACAAGCATCTACAGAAAACTGTGTAGTTGTAGGGATGAATAACCCAAGTAAATATAATTATTATAAGCCTTTTTAAAAAGTGAATTTTGAAATCTAGGACAAGGAAAAGAAAAGGTTTCTATAGCCATGCTGCTCCACACCTTCCGTGGTCCCGAGGCTGCACTAGGAACATGGCCAGCTATCTATCGCGTGGCTGCTTTATAACGTGCTCTTTTAGGCAACATTGGGTAACAAGCAACTTCCAAAAACAAAACCATTTTATATTTTTATAAGAATGAATGTGCAGCCATTAGTACAGTCTCCTTTGAAACCGAAGAACAGGCTTTATGTGCACCAAGGGAAATTACCAGGAAAGAGCACAGACATTCCCTCTCAGGAGATCTTTATAAATATGATAACTTTTCACCTGTTTTGTGTGGCTATCTCAGAAGGCAGCTAATAGGCAAAAAAATCCTTTCAAACTCCTCTTTAGTTCTCTCATTCTGGGTTATTCCCCAGTCACTGTACCTATTTTCCTTTTCCCCATCTTGTAGTTTCCCAAGGGTGTTGTTGGGAAAGGATAGTCAGAGAGGAAGTAGAAAATAGACGTCAGTGTTCCTGATAAAACAATGGAATAGTTAATAAATATTCACCCCTTTCTATATTCCAAGAGCTGCTTTGTACTCTACCCAAGTTTTCAAAAAGAGGCAAAAAATGTTGCAATCTTCCTTTCCAGACCCAATCCATAGCCAACGAAGAACTTTCCATGTGTCAAGTCCTATCTTGAATATTTTACATGAATGATTTTATTCAATCCCACAACCCTATAAAATAGGCATTTTATTATTCCCATTTTACAGATGAGAAAACAGAGCCTTGGAAACATTGTCTTGCACAAACTAATAGAACTAGAACCTACTGGAGCTAAGATTAGTAAAATTAGTTTCTTATGGCAGCTAGAGTAAATCCTAATAAACTCAGTGGCTTAAAACAACACAATTTTTTTCTCTTACAATTCTAGAGGTCAGAAGTATGAAATCAAGTACAGTGGCTAAAATCAAGTTCAGTAGAGCTGGTTCCACCAGTGGCTCCAGTGGAGAATCCGTTTCCTTACGCTTGCCAGGATGGATGCTACCCTCATACCTTGGCTCATGGCATCACATCACCTTTTCTCTCCATGTTCTTCTATCACATCGCCTTCTCTTCTTTATCAAATCTCCCTCTGCCTCCCTTTTATAAGGACACTTGTGATTACATTTATGACCCACCTGGATAATCCATGATAATCTCCCCATCTCAAGATCCTTAACTTAATCACATGTGCAGAATCCCTTTTGCCATAAGAGGTGGCATTTATAGGTTCTAAAAATTAGGACCTGGTATCTTTGGGGACTACTACTCAGCCTACCACAATTAGCATTCACACTGTCTCTTACTCTCCAAAACAGTAGATTATCTTCTTTCTAGATGAGTAGTTCTTAATAAGCCAAATGACTGATGTTCAGCAAGTGGGTAGTTATCTCATATCAATTAAGGAGGTTAAATTAAGACAGTTTTATAAAGGGTAGCACCATATAGTGGCAAGAACTCTAGATCTGTAGTCAGGAAATGGAGTTTTTATCATCAATTAGACATGCACACTTGAACCAGACCCTGTGTCTCTTGGGATCAGGGATAGTGAGTCTCAACATGTGTGTCAATTCTGATCAATAGAAGTGGAGAAAACTCCAAAAATCTCTTCAGGTTACATGGGAAATGTTGAACCTAATTATCTGTGTCTGCCCTAGTTTATCTCTTGAGTCTTCTTCTAACTTTGAATCTATATGATCCCCACTGGGCCTGCATTTATCTCCAGGCTTGACCGGGGCTGCAGAATCTACTTCCAAGATGGCCCACTCACAGGGCTATTGGTAAGAGGCCTCAGATCCTTGCAACGTTGGGGAATCCATTGCCTAATTGAGCATCCTTACAACATGGTGACTGGCTTCCCCCAAAGTGATTAATCCAAAAGAGAGAACAAGACAGAAGCCACAGTATATTTTACGACGTGGAATTGGAAGTGACATACCATCACTTCCTCTCCACTCCACTGGTCACACAGACTTACTCTCATACAATGTGGGAGGGGACAGTACCAGGGCACAGATACCAGGAGGTGGAGCTGAGGCTACAGTGATGTGGACTAGTGCTTCCACAATAGGACTTCCATGTTGGTGTCTATCTAGAGGTCTTATCAGCATGTGGAAGCTTTTGGGGAGAAAAAGTAATCTTTTTCTCATTCATAGCTAGGTTTATGAGTGAGATCCCTATAACAAAAGACAGATTAACAAGAGGAAAGCATACAAACTAATTTAATGTATGTGGTCCCCATCAGTGGTCCCCAGCCTTTTTGGCACCAGGGACCAGTTTCATGAGAAATAATTTTTGCATGGATGGGGGTGACAGGTGTGTGGAGGGGGGTAGCCCAGTCCCTAATAGGCCACAGACCAGTACCGGGGGTTGGGGACCACAGTTTTACATGACACAGGAGCTTCCAGAAATGAAGACCTGAAGAAATAAGGAAATCTGTGTATTTTTATGGACGGTTACGCAGCAGTATGATCGGAGGTCAAGAAAGTATGACCTAATGATGATAAATGGGGGTGCGGGGGACTTAGCAAGGCCTCTTTGTTCAGATTCTTTTGTGTGTCTTTGTGTCTTCATTTCTTCCTTCTGGGTACAGAAAGGATCCCTCTGGAATAAGGGTCTTATAACCTACTCTAGAGGAAAGTCAGAATTCTTTTATGGCCTGTTTCAGGGGAGAATGGTAGGAGAAGGTCAGAGAGACCTTCCTGCTTCTGCTGTATTTTCAAATTCCAAGGTGCCATATTTGGGAGTAGTATATTCTGAACCCTGTCAAAACCTGTATCTTGTTATACTGTGTGACGCTTGAGAGTGCCTTGAGGCTTTGAAGAAAGGGATTGCATCATAAAACGTACCTTTTTAAGAAGATATCTGTGGCAGCAGAGCAGAAAGTGGACTAATATGGGCCCCTACTGTCTCCCACGTTCCCCAGGCCACTGTACAAACTCCTAGCCTGGCCTACTTGCCGCACATGTATCCTAGCCTCTTTGAGCCATGTGCTCTATTTCTACTATGACACTCTCATTGTTCCCAGGACAGGCCTGGCTCTCTTCAGACCAAGCCTTGATTATCCTTCTCTGCTCAAATACCACATTTTTCATGAAGTCTTTCCCAAGTTCTGAGATAGAACAAGTAGCTCCTTCTAGTTTCCATAGCACTTTGTTCATCTTTCCGTCACAGTATTTACCATACTTTTCCTTAAACAATTTGATATGTTTCTTTCCCCAAATATTCTGTGAATCCCTTGACAGAAGGGACCAAGACCTCACCCTGTGGCCAGAATATCAGAGCACTTAGCAGTAACAGGCACTCGGCTAGGTCCAGTTATGTGATAGTGATCAGGATGACTGGACACCTGCCCTCAGGATGCAGGGACAAGATCCTTAGATGGGGCTTTCCCATGACTATAACCTTGTTCCCTCTCTTCCTGGCTGCATTTCTATTTTTCTATCACCTTTTTGTCCCTTTCCAATTTCCTTTCCCCCTTTGACTCTTCCCTAAGCACACCGTTGCACATATGAGCATTTAGTCTCTCTGATAGACAGATAAATATCATGGCCAAATAATCCAGGTTCAGGTTATGATCTGCATGTTCCCTACAAAGCCATGTGTACCTGAAAATCTGTTCTCATTTTCCAGATATCACTTAGAAAAAAAACTTAAGAATAAAATAAGCATTTCCACATCTGTATGGTTTGAAATTTTTATCTTTTCCTGTCTTCACTGTCTCAAGTGAATCAAATGTTCAAAAATGTTTTTTCTTTAAAAATGTTGATTAGAGTAATGTTGGTTAGTGTTAGTGAAGACAATATAACTACCTAGAATATAAGCTCTATAGCAGGAGGAAATCTTGTCTCTTCTTTTCTTTATATATTCACAGCTCCTAGAATATTGCTAGCACATAACAGTGCTCAGTGAACATTAGTTAAACCTGTTCCTCGATACTATAATTTATTATTACCTTAATATATAATTGGTAAAACAATTTACTTATAAAATTCAAAATGTATTAAAACAAATTAAGTTTACATGTAGTCTTAAAAAAAGACACTTTGATTTCTTTTCTTTTCTTTTCAAGTTTAGAAATGACCTGTTCTCTTTCCCATTGCAAATGGCAATGGGGACTTAATCAAGTCATTTAGCCTAACTAAGTCTTAATTGTTTTAGTTGTCTTGTCTATAAAACTGGGACACCATTCATACCTTCCTTACACAGGTATATTTTGAGTATTAGAGGAAATGCATGTAAAGCATATAATTCATTATCTTCCTAGACTACAAACTAAACAAATGGTTTGATGCTTAGTCCAGATTTTAATAATCTTTTATTCTCTGACCATGTAGGTTTCAGAAATACTTATCTCTGATAGTTCACAATATACTAAGTAGACTGGCTTTCTTTAAAGTCAGGCTCTTGATGACTTTTTTGAAACACTTACAGGATATATGGAATCAATATTTATTAAGCATTCGTCATGTACCGGTTATTACATTAGACACTAGGAATATGAAGGAAAACTAAAGAACTTTACTCTCTGATAAGGAAAATAGACAATATAATGGAAAATTACAGGAAAAAAATGTGAGGTGTACCTAGATTGAAATATGCAGAAAGAACATCTAGGAAGGGCACCCAACCCAGCCTCACAGGGGAGGCAATTAGGGGAGGTTTTACAGAGGATATTAGTCACAAAGAAGTTGGGAATGTGGGGTAGGGGTATTATTCTAGGTGGAAGGAGTGGGCTGAGCAAAGGAACAGGGAGCAGAAATGACATGATCAATTAAGGGAGTGCAGGTGACACATTTTGATTGAGATGTGGAATGAAAAACTAAGTCATGCCAAGAGCTGAAACTGTGTGGTGGTAAGAAGTCAGATCTGTGTCTTTATGGCTTATGGAAAACCCACACATAATATTAAGCAGGAGGGTATCATCACCAGCATTGCACAATACAAAGATCACTCTCCAAAAATGTGAGTAAGGAACTGGAAGGAGGCTAGCGGGGGTTCACAGTCTTTGGTATGTATAACAATTACCTGTAATTCTGTTACGCTAGGGCTGGCTGGGTCCAAGCATAGAAGAGCTGCCAGGAGATCTGGATGCAGACAAACTGTGATTCATACTTTGAAAAACAGAGTTGAAAAAAAAAAAAACAATTACAGTAATCCATGGGGCAAGTTATGAAGGTGTGCACTAAGGCAGTGGTAGTTAGACTGAAGAAAGTAGCTGAAATTGGAAGACATTTAAGAGAAACTTGGGATTAATTAGATGTGTGGAAAGGAAGAGAGAGGAGACAGAGGCCCAGGGTTCAGGACCAAGCAGTTGGCCAGACATTCTGTAAGATGGGGAATCAGGAGCAATAACAGGATTGGAAAGAAAGCTGATGATTTCTGTTTTCATATACTGAAGAGAAGGTGCTTTGAAATAGCCCTTTGGAACTGTCCAGTTTTGGAGTTTGAGGGGTCCAATAAACATCACCCCTTTTTCCTGCTTGAGTCTGGAATTAATTAAGAGATAGCCACAGGAATCCAGAAGTTTGAAAAGGTATCACTTTTGTTACCCTAAAAGCTAGATCTTAAGACATGGTTTGGCTGCTCCCTGGTACTACAGTGCAGAATTGAGCAAATCTACCCACCTAGTCACAAAAGACAGCAGAGTATCCATGTGCTTGCTGCAGACACATGGATCCCAAAGAGAAGATACTGTTCTGGAAGTCCCCAATTCCTTCCCCCAAACTAAAAGCAGTGGGTAAAGGAGATGAGAAAGGCCAGAAGTGTTGCTCTAATAGAAGATCCTTCCATTATGGAGAAATGTCAGAAGTGGAGAAAAAGTTTGCTTTGCTAATATTTAGTAGACACTTAGAGAGACATGCATGGAAGACACAAGAAGGCATTTTATGTGAATATTGCCAGTAGGAGCTGTGCAAGGGCAAGCCTTGGTAAAGAAAGTGCAGAATGAAGAGAAACAGGAAACAAGTATGTATTAGTTTCCTATTGCTGCCATAACAAATTGCCTCAAATTTAGTGGCTTAAACAATATGAATATGTCATCTTACAGTTCGGGAGGTCATTAGTCCAACATGTTCTCACTGGGCCAAAATCAAGGTGTCAGCAGGACTGTGTTCCTTTCTGGAGGCTCTAGAGGAGAATCTGTTTTCTTGACTTTTCCAGTTACTAGAGGTCCCTCCGTTCTTTGGCCCATGGCCCTTTCCTTCATCTTCAAAGCCATCAGTGGCCAGTTGAGTTCTACCCATGTTGCACTACTCTGATCTCCGCTTCTGCCTCCTGTTTCCACTTTTAAGGAACCCTGTGATTGCATTAGGGCCACACAAATAATACAGCATAATGTTCCTATTTTAAAGTCAACTTATTAGCAACTTTAATTCCCCTTCCCATGTAGCCTAACATATTTTCAGTTTCCAGAGATTGGACATGGGCATGCTTGGGTTGGGGTTGGGGCAGGGGTTATTGTTCTGCCTACCACAAAGCACTTATCCAAAACATGGGAGACACTAGCTTTCATAGGTTTTTTAGGGACAGTATGTGGATTTATTTCCCAGGAAATAACTGATTTATTGGGAGAAATGTCACTAAAAGTATTACCACCTGGCTCACATTTTACCTCAGGAGCAGGTACCACAACAGAAATCATTTAAAGTCACAGACACACTGATATAGCGTTGAAAACTCTGGAAGGGGATAAACTATAATCCCTTATAATAAAATGTCCCAGGTGTGAACTAAATTTGTTTTGACAAGAAAGTAAATAAGGAGCAAGTGAAAGGAAATGAAAAATATATATAGCGAAACTCTCATCTTTAAGCTGTGGATGTTGTCTGTTGTCAGCGGCAGTGGAGAGTGTGGAATGGATTTGAAGCTACCACTCATGCTAACAGATGTGTACCTGACTCAGCTCTCGGCCTCCATCCTCGTAAAAGTTCTCCTGCTGTAAAAGGAAAAAATAACTCTGCCTCAGTTTGTTCCTATATAGTGTTAGTAAAAGGTCAGTTCCAATTCATCAAGTTCTCTCTTTTTAGCTTGGTAAAACTGTTTGCCTCAAAATATTTTCTTTCAATCTCATTCTTGGCTTTACATCATGTAATTTTATGAATTTCCACATGTGATACTACATTTCAGGTAGCGTACAGCTTCCAGACTTCTAACAGCCACTAAATAAGAAGGTCTACAAATTCTATCCTTCTGAAAGTAATTAAAAAGCTGAACAAAAGTGATAAAAAACAACCAGAAGAAAAAAAATATATATCTATATACACTAATATTTTTCATGAGCATAGACACTAAACATGAGCAAACCAAATCCAGGGATATATAACTGATTTTGAATGTTAAACTAAACTTGTATTCCTGGGATGAATACCATCTGGTCATAGTACATAATTCAACTAATGTAATATTAATGTATTATGCCATATCAGTAGCATAAAGGACAAAAGTCACACTATCATCTCAATAGGTGTAGATAAAAAATTTGGAAAAACAAAACACCTTAACCTGTTACCTCATGTATAGACTGAATGTTGTGTCTCCCCAAAATTCATAGATTGAAACTTAATCCCCAAAGTGAGGGATTTGGAGGTGAGGACTTTGGGTGATTAGGTTATAAAGGGGGCTCCCTCATGAATGTAATTACAGTGGTCTACCCTTACCCATGGTTTCACTTTCTGCAGTTTCAATTACATACAGTATTATTTATAATAGCCAAAAAATAGAAACAATTCAAGTGTCCATCAACTGGTAAATGGATTTTTTATAGTAGCATATCCATACAATGGAAAATTATGCAGCAGTAAAAAGGATAGCTCTACAGACACATGCTACAACATAAATTAATTCCAAAGAAGAAATCAGACACAAGAAACATAATTACTATACAATTCATTTATGTAAAATGTTCAGAAAAAGAAAATTCATAGGAGAAAATACAGATCAGTGGTTGCCTAGAGCTGAGGTAAGAACAGAGGGAAGAGCAACTTTCAGTGAGCACAAGGGAACTTTTAGGATAACGGAAATGTTCTAAAACCGGAATGTGGTCATGATTGCCCTGCTGTATAAACTTATTAAAAATCATCAGATCGTATGCTTACAATGGGTACATTTTATGATATATAAATTATACTTCCATAAAGCTGTTTAACAACAACAACAACAACAACAAAGTTACATTACCTTAAAAGTGTCTGGTCATAAATGACTTGATAAACAAGAGATCTGCTCATTACAAGGATATCCTCAGAATTTAAAAACTCGAACCTAATTTTTCATCTCTTTCCATCTGGTCTCAATCAAGGCAAGGGAGAATGAATTCAGTTAGGTTCCCCTACATAGGAGCACATCTTAAATGTGGAAGCAAAAAAAAAAAAAATCAACTCTCACATGACCCAAACTAGTTAGTCCATCTCTAAAAGTGAGTCATGAAGGCAACTTTTTCCTTGCTTATGAAAATGTTTGAGGAAGAACTATGTGCTTGGTTTAGCATAATTGACCACAATAATTATAGTGCATGAGAACTTACGCTGTATTTATAAGACTGCTAGATTTGGTGGGGGCTGGGAGGGGAGATTCAATGCTTGAAATCTAAGTCTTTAATCCTCAAAAAGCCATGCACTTTTTTAATGGTCCAAACTGACAATTATGGGTTGTAAAAGTATTTGTGCTTGTTCAGATGTTCCATAACCAAGAATTTGAAGATATCCATTTTCTAAGTAAATCCAGTGCTGAGGAAAAATGCTAGATTTTCAAATCTGAGAGCTGTATGTACTTTTATGAGCCATTACATCTCTAGTCATAGGGTAAAGACAGACCCATCTTTTAAGTGAGACCAAGTCTATCCAGAAGTTATTTAGGAAGAAGGTGTGATTCAGGTTCTTGGAAGGGGGAAAAAAGCTGCCAATTATCATTTGAACTCCATCACTAAATCATTATTGATGGTCACAGAGCAGCTGTTAGACTATACATTGGTCACCAATTTGATTTCAAATCAATAATAATAGCACAAAAGATTCTCCATATATTCCTATGGGGCAACAGTTACGGCTTAAACTGTTAATTTTGCCATTTTTTTCAAAATCCATTACGACACAAAAGGCCGTGATTTCAACCCTGATTAGGGCACAGGATCGGTTATATAAAGGCATTTACTCTGCTAGGCATCATTTATTCATCACAATACCAAGGTTAAAAAGATCAGCTTTCACATTTGATATCCTGCAGTCATTTTGAGACAAGAGCCTTCCAACTAAGTTTATTTCACAAATTATTAGAGTGAAAGCAGGTAGACCTATGCTAACTTCCCCTATGCCAAACCTTTTGTTTTATTTGTGTTCCTCAAAGGGTGCAGAAAGCATGAAGAAAAGAGGAGTATGTAACCACACATCTAGATCACCTAGGGGCTGTGGTATAGTGGGAAAAGACAATTTTGCTCTCTCAATTAGTGGTGAGAAGAGCCGTGAGAGGATCGAAGCCCTCATTTTCGGTCTTTTTCCTACAATCCAGAACCACAACTGAGCAACTAAAGAGGCCTCGCTCACATTTTACACGGCAGAACTCCAAACCCATGCAACGAATGAAGTCCAGCTGCTGTTCTCACCCTGGCTGCAGTGGAGTGCGGTCAGACTCACACGCGACCAGGAAGCAGTCACCGCCCAGGCAGGAAGTGGATCAGAGGCCCATGGCTGAGCCAAGCTCTGCTTCACAGGCTTTAAACCATGGCACCATCTTCTCTTCCCTCAGAGTTCATGATTTCGTGCCCACCCTGACCTCTGTCTTGGATTGCTCTTCTGCGAAGTAGAGCTCGTCTGCTTGAATCCTCGCCTCTCAACACTTTCAAATTCCGGGAACAGCAGATATCTTGCACGATTTCCAGATACGTTTGGACCTCTGACCTTTCCTAATCTTTCGGAACTCTCCCTATACTATTTCCCAGACTCCCCATGCCTGGCATTGGCCCAGTGACCCCCGTACTCTGTGGCTGCACCATGGTAGAGCAGGAGCCACTGTCACTGCAGCAAGGAGTTGAGTTCTCCGATGGCACTGCAGCCCTCCACAAAGCCAGCACTGATTTGGCAACATGAGGCTTTTAATTTAAATTCACATCTCATTATCTCAATGTAGCAAACATCTGTTGAGGACCTCCTCTCTGCTCGGTACTTTATAAAAATTACTACCTGTACCTAACTCCCCAAATTCAAAACCACTCCCCACCCTCAAACCGCCAACCCAAGATTTTCTTTTTTCTTTTCTTTTTTTTTTTCTTTTGCTTTTAAATAAACCTGAGGAAGAGTTCAGCTACTATTCCCATCCTAGCTGCAATGGAGTGAAGTCAGATTCACATACAACCAGGAACCAGGGAAACAACTGACCCTAAATGTTTTACCCTCTGAAGTGTGAACCCAAGGCTTTCTCTGACTTATGAATCATATTTAAGATGACAACATCCTTTGAAGTTATTTTCCTTGAAATGTTAGTAAGAGGCATTTCCTATTCTTCTCACAGGAATTTTGTGTAAATTAATGCTGCTTCTGGAATACTTCAAAGGAAGTACAAATGCACAAATCACATCAGAGTATCTCTCCAAGGTGTTTACTTCCCAAGCATCTAGAACAGCACTGTCCAATAGAAATAGAATGTGAGCTACATATGACATTTTTAATTTTCTAGTAGCACTGTTTAACAAAGTTTAAAAAAGGTGAAATAAATTTTAATAATCAATTATATCCAAAATATTATCATTTCAACTAAGTCTTTAAAGACCTGTGTGTTTTTGTTTGTTTGTTTGACACAGGGTCTTGCTCTACTGCCTGAGCTAGAGTGCAGTGGCGTCATCATAGCTCACTGCAACCTCAAACTCCTGGGCTCAAATGATCCTTCTTCCTCAGCCTCCCATGTAGCTGGGACCACAGGCATGTGCCACCACACCCTGCTAATTTTTTATCTTTTGTAGAGACAGGGTCCAGTTATTGCCCAGGCTGGTCTCAAACTCCTGGCCTCAAGCGATCCTCCCGTCTTAGCCTCCCGAAATGCTAGGATTATCGGCATTAGCCATGGCACCCAGCCAGCCATGTGTATTTTATGCTTACAATACATCTCAGTTCAGTCAAGCCACAGTTCAAATGCTCAGTAGCCACATGTGCCTGGTGGCTACCATATTGGACCGCACAGCCTGGATGTTCATTTTAGTGAAGGCTCCCAGAACTAAGCTATGGACTTGAAATAATTCTTGTGAATTATTAAAACTTTTGTAATTGACTGAACCTGGTTCAATGGCCAAGCTATTAGATGCTGTTTAGAGGAAAAAATGTTATCAACCTGAAATAATATTTTTGAATTGTCAAAACCTAGAAAATTACACAATTGATGAACTTAGTTCAATGACTTCTTTAGATCTTGTCCAAATGTGAAAGGTTTTCCATTACAGCAAATGCAGCTATGGGGATTTAAGACATCACAGTTAATTGGGTAAGGATTTTTATCCTGGACTATTCCACTTTTTGAACAGAGCTCTCTCAAATCCACCAAAATGACTTATGGTGAGGATCTTTATAGCAGCATCAGAAAACAAGTTGCAGTGCTATTAATATTAAAGTTAGACTCCATCATTTGCATATCTTGTGACATGTCTGTGGTGACCCTTTGCCCTTGGCAAAGGTCAGAGGCAGAACCATGGAGCCTCAAGGACTGGCCTACAGTCTCCTGATAATTAGCTTTACAGACATGAAGTTCCTGACCGTGGAAAGAGAAGCCTCCCTCCATTGAGAAAGAGTTATCTAGTCTCTTCCTGCATGAGAATGTTTTGCTTCAAAGTAAACAAACTAAAGAGTTGAAAAATGAGGTGCAAATATGCTCTCTTCAGAGTAAACAACCAAGCCAGTTAGGATATGATGTTTCTGGAATGTGTTGTGAATTCCAAAGGCAGGCATGCACTTGTCAAAGAACAGGCCGACCTCGGATAGACATCGCCTGAAGACTTAGTTGGATACATTCATGCGTTAAATTCCTCAAATCCAACCGTGCATTTACATTTTTCATACTAGTTTTGTATATATATATTCAAATATTTTCTGAATCTTAATTAAAAAAAAAAATCAAGGTAGAGCAAGTATTTGTTTCAAAGAATAACTTGGTTCTGAGGACCATTAGCACCAACCTTTTTTGGTAGCATCATTGAATATTATATCATTTTCTAGTATCTCTGACACTTGTCTTGCTTTTTATTTTTACTTTTAAAACAAAAGAGATCCAATATAATGACTAAAGAAAGAAAAGCTTCCCAGACTACTTGAGTATCTTATAGCACAATTTTAATAGAATGTGGTTTATAAAGCTACTAAACATCCAGCCAGGTAAGAATATACCTACCCCTGCTCCTGAATGCCTGTCAGGAAGGGCCTCCATTAGTGTTACCCTTTGACCTTTTTTCAGGGCTGGGACTAGGGTGAGGTGAGGGAGGCACTCAACTCGTGCAAAATTTGAGGAGGCACCAAAAAACCTCAATAATCAAGAAAACTAATATTTAAAATATTAAAAATTAAAAATGCAATATTTTTAAAAAATCAAAATTAATTGGTAAATTCACACCTAATGGGTACAATGCACACTATCTGAGTAATGGGCACACTTGTAACTTTGACTCAAATGGTACTAAAGAAATTTATGTAAACAAAACATTTGTACCCCCGTAATAGTCTTAAATAAAATAAAAAATAATTAATGCAAACAATTTTATGATGAACAAAATAACAAAATCTTAAATGATTGTAGCCTCTGACCCTGCATTAGCCCAACTCTGCCTCATTTGCTTCACCCCAGCCCCATCACTGTTCAGCCTTGAAAGGAGTGAGTATCCTGTGGTGGGTTTGAGAAAAGGACCTAAGTGTGCTGTTTTTCCAGTGTCTTCCAGCGTGCTCTGCTCCTCCACACTGTCACCTAGGTGGCCCCCATGAGGGAGACCCTGCAATTGGCCAGAGCTGCTCGTGTCTTTGAGGTGTGGTCAAGCATTGCTTAACAATGGGGATATTTTCTGAGAAATTCATCTTTAGCAATTTCATCTCTGTGAACATCAGAGTGTGCTTACACAAACCTGGATGGTATAGCCTACTACACACCTATGCTTTATGTAGCCTAGCCTTTTGCTCCTAGGCTACAAACCTGTACAGTGTGTTACCGTGCAGAATACTGTAGGCAATTGTAACACGCTAGTAAATATTTACGTATCTAACACAGAAAAGGCACAGTAAAAATATGGCATAAAAGATTTAAAAAATGCTACACCTATATAGGGCACTGACCATGAATGGAGCTTGCAGGGCTGGAAGTTGCTCTGGGTGAGTCAGTGAGAGAGTAGTGAGTGAATGTGAAGGCCTAGGACATTCCTGCAACTACTGTAGATTTTATGAACACCGTACACTGAGGCCATACTAAATTTATAAAAAATATTTCTCGTTCTTCAATAATAAATTAAACTTAGCTTACTGTAACTTTTTTATTTTATAAACTTTAGTTTTTTTTTAACTTTTTGATTCTTTTGTAATAACACTTAGCTTAAAACACAAACACATTGTATAACTATACAAAAATATTTTCTTTCTTTATATCCTTATTTTATAAGCTTTTTGCTATTTTTAAATTTTTTATTGTTTATTTTTTAAACTGTTTTGTTAACACTAAGACACAAACACACACATCAGTCTGGCCTACACAGGGTCAGGATCATCAATATCACTGTCTTCCACCTCCACATCTTGTCCCACTGGAAGGTCTTCTGGAGCAATAATATGCATGGAGCTGTTATCTTATATGATAACAATGCCTTCTTCTGGAATACCTGCCTGTGCTGTTTATAGTTAACTTTTTTCAATATATAGGCATACACTCTTAAAATATGAATAGAAGTATATTATTATAAATACATAAACCAGTAACGTAGTCATTTATTATCATTATCATGAATTATGTAGTCTACGTAATTGTATGTGCTATCCTTTTACACAGCTGGCAGCACAGTAGATTCATTTACGTCAGCATAAGCATAGACACGTGAGTAACGTGATGCACTACAACATTATGATGGCCACAAAGTCAAAAAGCGATAGGGATTTTTCAGCTCCCTATAATCTATGGGACCACTGTTGCATGTGTAGCCTGTCACTGACCGAAACATCATTATGTGGCACATGACTGTATTAGCAAACCCACCTTGCTGACAGCCAAATGTCAGGAGATAACAGTAATATTAATATTTTGCTCTCCACCTGCCGGTGGTTGGTACTGAGTCCTTTAACATCCAAGCACAGAACACTGTGTCTCCTGCACGTCTTTCTAGTCATCTTAACAAATGGTCTTATGTTATACAGACGGTGTGCATCACTCACTCTTCCTTATTTGTTCAAATGTGTTATCTTAAGTTCACTTGAAACAAACTAAAAATATTCTTTAATATATTTTTATTTCATTTTGTGTTTGCTTCTGTTTCATTATGTAGATAGTACTTGAAAGAAGAATTAGGCATGTTTAAGTTAGACACTAAATGATCTTAAGCCTAATTCTCATGAGTGCCAGAGAAAGCTCATCGCTACTACTAATTATCAGTCACTATTTGTTAACTTCTAAAACATAACACAATATGAATTGCATTAGACTCTCTCTGTTTCCAATTCACTTGTGGTCTGAAATAGGGCAAATCAACTCATACAGAACAGTAAAGAATATAAAAAGGGAATAAGTATTGAATAATTATTTAGGGGCACAGAAATACCTCCTTTTTTTTGTTTTTTTTTTTTTGAGACAGAATCTTGTCTTGTTCTGTTGCCGTGGTGTAGACTGCAGTGGCGTCATCATAGCTCACTTCAACATTAAACTCCTGGGCTCAAGTGATCCTCCTGCCTCAGCCTCCTAAATAGCTGGGTTTGAGCCAAGACATCTGGCTACTTTTTCTATTTTTGTTTTGTTTTTAAATTTTTATTTATTTATTATTTATGCATTTTATTTGAGACAGAGTCTCACTCTGTCACCCGGGCTAGAGTGCCGTGGCATCAGCCTAGTTCACAGCAACCTCAAACTCCTAAGCTCAAGCGATCCACCTGCCTCAGCCTCCTGGGTAGCTGGGACTACAGGCATGTGACACCACGTCTGGCTAATTATTTTCTATTTTTAGTAGAGAGAAGGGTCTCACTCTTGCTCAGGCTGGTCTCAAACTCCTGATCTCTAGTGATCCTTTGGCCTCGGCCTCCCAGAGTGCTAGGATTACAGGCGTGAGCCACCACACCCAACCAGAAATATCTTCTTAATAAAGATAATGAATTTCATTGCTACACTTTTTGATTTGAGTCTTTATTATGAGAGGTAGAAATAAGACGGGGACCACAACAGTGGTGTTCCCAGAGAAGAGGGTCATGGTACAACAATGGTACTGTATGATAAAGAACAGGAAATTCTCAGGCCTGAGGACATTGAGGACTGAGAGAGGAGGAAACAGGAAGAATTAGAGTACATGTAACGGAGAAGAGAGAGTGACCAGAGGCCTTGTAGGTTGGGGTAGGAAGGTGCTGTCAGAAAACATATGCCAGGCTCTAAGAGTCATTGGCAGTAGGGATATAGCTTCCTTCATCCACAGTCAGCCACCTCCTTTCACATGTAGCCTCCAATCCCCACACAAATAATCTTCATAACCTGCTTGCTAATGCCTAGAATTCCTTTATCTGGGATAAAGGAGTTTTGTCCAACAAGTTGGACGAAGAATCATCAAATTCCTATATATATATTGAGATAGCAAACAGAACTCAATCACACTAAAATGTATTCAGCCAATCAATCATTAAATTCTTTTCATTCTAATGAGAAAGGACTAAAACATTAAGATGAAGACATGCATGTTCTGTTTGCATTTGTATACTCAGTACCTAGCACAGGAAGTAATTAGCATGTGCTCAGGAAATATTTATTGCATGAAGGAATGAAGGAAGGAATGGAGCTGAGGCAAGAAAGAGAAGCGGCAGGGTGGGGGGAGGGCTGTGAAGACTCAGGGAAGCAAGAAAGCAAAAGCACGTGAACGCACACGAGAAGGCATTGTGCTGGAGGCTTCGTCAATATTTTCTCATCCAGATTTTACAACAATTGCATATGTAAACAGGCAAAGAATGTGTTCAGCTGCCCATAACAGAAAACTCAACAAAAAGGGAACTTAAACAAATAGGGGATTGTTTTTCTCACATTGCAAGGTATACAAAGGAAGGTGGAGACAGGTGTCAGTTTGGTGGCTCAAGACAACAGGCATCTCTATGAGTCTCTTTGCCCCAGAACAGCTGCTGCTGTTCCCCACATCAGGTCCATATCCAGAGGGAAAAAACAACGAAAAGGAGAAGACCAGTGCACCTTTCTCTTTTCTCAGGAAAACAAGCCTTAGAGAATCCCATTGGGTTTCTACTCAGAACTCATTGGTTAGAAATGGGCCACCTTGTCCTCTGTTCAGCAAAAAAATTCAAGAAAACAAAGTATTTTTCTGGGAAACCTGACATTCTGAATGAAATGTAGGGTTTTGTTGGTAATGAAAAAAAGAGAGTGAATGGATTTTCTGTAGGCAGCATTTTTCTAACACAACAATAGCAAATTACCACAAATCTGGCAGCTGAAAACAACATAAATTTACTATATCACAGTTTCTGTGGGGCTGGAGTTTGAGTATGGCTTAGCTGGGTCCTCTGCTGATGATCTCACAAAGCTGCAATTGTGGTGTCAGATGGGCTGTGCTCCTTTCTGGAGCTTGGGATCCTCTTGCAAGCTCATGTTGCTGTTGACAGAATCCATTTATATCCATGCTGCTGTATCGTTGAAGGCTTCAAGTCTTGTGAGCTGCCCACAGTGCCCTGCCATGCAGCCCCCTTCATACCATTCACATCAGAGCAGCTTGCTTCTTCAAAGCCAGCAGCAGGGTCAGCCTCTCTCTCTCTCTCTCTCTCTCTCTCTCTCTCTCTCTCAGATGGGTCTCATATAACAAAACATAATCATGGGAGTCTTTACAACACAGCATGATTCAATCAGAGGATGACATCTCATCACCTTTGCCATGTTCCATTGGTCAGAAAGAAGTCATGCTCATCAAAGGGTGGGGATCATACAAGGGCATAGATCAGTGTGGTCACCTTAAGGTATGTCTGCCATGGCCACTAACACTGTTATAGAGAAAATACAAGTGGCCTCATTGGAGCTTAGAAGCCTACTTAGGTCACATAAGTAAAGAGGCAATTTTAGGATCACACCCAGTTCTGTCTGAGAACTTCAGATGTCCCACTAGGTCGTCATTTTCTAAAATATCATCTGTAGACATCACTTCTACAGGATGATATTTGGTGTGTTTGTAGGAAAAGTTTGGTGGTCAAACAGGTTTAGAGTATATTAGACTAATGTTAAATGGGTTTCTTTAATAAAGAACTCTTTAGCCAGTTTTTTTTAGAGATAGGATTTTGCTGACTTGCTCAGGCTGGAGTGCAGTGGCATCATCATGGCTCACTGTCACTGCCAACTCCTAGGCTCAAGCTATCTTCCTGCCTCAGATACCCAAGTATCTAGAATGCCACCATGCCCTGCTATTTTTTCTTATTTTTTGTAGAGTTGAGGGTCTCCCTATGATGCTCAGGCTGCTTTTAAACTCCTGGCCTCAAATGATCCTTCTGCCTTTGTCTTCCAAAGTGCTGGGATTACAGGCATGAGCCACCACACCCAGCCTTCTTTAGCACTTTTATTTGCAAATCTCACAGCAAAGACAGTGGAAAGGTTGCAGCCTTACCAAATTAATCTGATGCTGGAACATTTTTACTCACAAAACAACAATAATAGCTAACAACCATGGAGCATGCTCTATGTTACAGGTATTTTTCTAAACACAGTCGTGAGCCAGTAATGCTGGAGGCACTGCCAGAAGCTGTTTGTGCACATGTGCTCATGTGTGTGATTCCAGGACAAGTTATGGGTGATGCAGCTTCTCCTCCCCTCAATCCCAATTTCCAGACTCTCAGTTTCCCACCAAAGCCTGTGGAAAGGCTCTAGAAGATGTAGTGACAAGTTTAAGAGAGGCTAAAGAAGGGCAAACTTGAAGCAGATAGAGAACGCCCTATCCAACACATCTTCAGACATATGGAACATCATTTTAACAACTACTAAATGGCTCAGATCCAGACCTCTGACTCCAGGTCTAGTGCTGTGATGTGGTAGTATGTATTAAAGAGAAAGAACGTCTGATTTGACAATCACACATTCCGTAGCAATATACATTCCTGTTTAAAAGTTTATCTGGTAGTAAATGGGATAGATCAGAATCTGCAGCTTTCATGGTATTTCTTCCTGAAGTTACCAAAATTGCTTTACATTTTCATTTTGTTACAATCTCCCCCTCTCTTCCTGACTTCCTTTGGCTACTTATCCATTCCCTGAGATTTGCTTTCTTAAAAGAAGGATTAAGGATGTTGTTAGCTGGCAGACAGGAAGTGGGTGTCACCTCGAGCCAAGGTCAGCAGAGGGGAAGGGGCCCCTCAGCGAGGAAACATGGTCATGCATTTCTCCAAGGCCATGTGACAACCAAGAATCCTCCAGAGCTGGACAAGAGTAAATATTCCAGGAATGGCTTTGTGGTTGGCTGTACATTCCCACAAAGTCCTAAGAGAGTTTTTCAGGGACCTGCCCCAACCCTGCCTGTCCATGTAAAAACTGTTACTCTAATTCTTTGTTTCTTAATTTTCTACATTAAGTCTGATGTCAAAATGAAACATAACTGGGCAGTTAGCAGCATTAACAATGGAATTTACTGAGCTGTAACCAATTCATGAATAAAACCTATTCCTTAATAGTATATATGCATAGAATTATTTTGAGGTTTTTTTTTTTGAAAATAAGCAAGGAAATTCTCAAGAGAAAACCTCTCATAGATATGCAGAAGTCTGACAACAGTTTACAATATTAATCAGACTTTTTTTTTAAAAAATTTGTTTCAAAGTGGGCTTACTCTAGATCATATGGTCTTTAGTTACTGCTTTTGCTTTGCACTGGGCTGTTTGCCTTTCTTCAGTTAATGGAAGGAATTTTCCTGCATGAAAAGGTAATAACAAAGGTCAGGTATCTGGGGCCAGAATGTCAGCAGGAGTCCATGTTCCGGACTATAAGGGCTAAATCACCACTGGTCTCAGAAAGAGACAGAGACGGGGGTGGGGGGGTGGGGGGGTGGATGGAGGAAGGGAGGCAGAAATTGAGAATTGGCTGTTTTCTTGCACTAAGAGAATTGTGGTTTCCACAAGTCCATGTCCACTTAAGGAAAAAGCAAGACAAGTAGTAGATTACAATTTCCCAGTGCACTGGATTACCCTCCTTTATCTCTGTTTTAAAAAGAAAAAGCTTTTTCTCGCACTGGTTACTTCCTGAACTTCTGTCACGTCTCCTTTCTCACTGTGAAAGGATTTCTTCTCAGCGTGTGTTTGTGTGTTTTCAGAGTCCTCAAACTTCCGGCATTCCAAACTTCAGTATTCCTGCTTTGCTTTTTTTTACTACCCACTAATGAGAATTATTCTTGAATAACATCATGCTTTACTTATGGCTCCGGAGAACAAGGTTCTATTTAAGATCAAGGTAGGTTAATTCTTGTTAGCATAAAGATTAGAGATGGAATTTGAAATCTTGCTATAATAAACCATGAAACAATCAGGAAAAGCCATAGGAGTTTTTTACAGGTAATGACATACCGTGTTTGTTTATTTGTCAACACAAGCCATACTTCATGGAGGCGCTGGACAATCAAACAGCAATGAGACCTGGAAAGGACTTGGACAGGAGCAGGGAGAAGAGAAACCATTAATAGGAATTAAAAGAAAATGCATTGTGTAGTCAATCCCTTAGATCAGGAAGCAGCAATTTTTTCCTGTAAAAAGCCAGAATAGTAAATATTTTAGGCTTTGTGGGCCACATACAGTCTCTGTAGCAAATTGTTTTGTTTTTCTTACAACAGTTTAAAATATAAAAGGTATTTTTAATCCTTGGACTGCACACAAACCATATACCAAATTGTGCCCATGGACTGTAGTTTGCCAACCCCTACTTTAGACAATTTTAGAAAGCCATTAAAATCAACCTTTGATTAATAGATTCAGAAATCAAGAATCCTACTTGTCTAAAATAGCTCAATAGCAGGTCATCATCCAAATATGAGAAAACTTCTACATTGTTAAAATATAATCCAAGGTGTCAAGTCAAAGGGGCTGACTTATTTGTCAGTTTTCGTTTTCTTTCTCCACTCCCAAAAAAAATCAACTTAAGAAAATGATTGTAATGTGAGCCGGGTGCGGTGGCTCACGCGTGTAATCCTAGCACTCTGGGAGGCTGAGGCGGGCGGATCGCTCAAGGTCAGGAGTTCGAAACCAGCCTGAGCAAGAGTGAGACCCCGTCTCTACTATAAATAGAAAGAAAGAAATTAATTGGCCAACTAAAGATATATATATAGAAAAAATCAGCCGGGCATGATGGCACATGCCTGTAGTCCCAGCTACTTGGGAGGCTGAGGCAGAAGGATTGCTTGAGCCCAGGAGTTTGAGGTTGCTGTGAGCTAAGCTGACGCCACGGCACTCTAGCCTGGGCAACAGAGTGAGACTCTGCCTCAAAAAAAAAAAAAAAAAAAGTCCATGGAATGGATGACTGTATCTTGTACATTTAGATCTTTGGCTGATACGTCAAGAAAACTCACATGTCAAGAAGTTTGCTTCTTTAAACTTTCTCCTTATATGACTCCCATAATCTTATTACCTCTCCTAAACATCTCTCACTCCTTCTCTGAAATTTGTGATGGATCTTCTTTATTATTATTTATCCATGTTTTGATTCTTGATGATTTTTAATTGTTTATTCCTTAAACTTCTACTATTTTTCTTAACAAATAGAATCTCCCTTGAATATTTATTCTTGCTTTACAAAACTTTCAGTATCATATTTTTAGGTAGTTGTTATGCTGTTTCACACAGCATGTCAAAGTTAAACTCATTATCTTAACCAAAATCTATCTCAGGTTTAATCCCTTTAACAAGATTACAGATGGTATTCTGGTTTTTGGTTGGAGGCCTATAATATTTGGTTTGCTCATTGCAACTGGGTTGGCCATATCATTTCTAGATCTTTTCAATGGACAGAGTTAATGTTCTCAGAGCTAATCTTTTATAGTGGACAGAGCTAATTCATTATATATGTGTTTGTTACATTATGTATATTATATATGTATGTATTAAAGTTAAAATACCTCATGAACTGATACTTATATGAATTTTGGAGTACAAGGTTTTTACTTAATTTGTTTTACATTATGTCTGTATCTCCTCTCTTTCACGTTAAGAAATCCGGTTCTCAAGGACACATGGGATAATAGAATTAGAATATCCCCAAATTTCTCCTTTCCTTTATTCCGCATCACATGCATAATTGTCTGTGGATAACAATTCTGAAATGATTACTACCAATATTATTTAGAAAAACAGTTGTTTTTTCATTTGTTCTCCTCATTCTCATCTTTTTAAAAAATAACTGTCGTATATCTACATGTAGTATTACATACTATAATCTCTCTATTTTAGCCCCCATTTAGTATTAATTCTACAAGTAATTATATATTTGATGCTCACCACTAGTTTTATGTCACAATGCCTTTCTAGTCACTTTGGTTGTCTTAAGTTTGTTCTCTGGTAGTTATCTCCAGAAGGCCTCATGTAAACAGTATTTCTAGAGTTCTTGCATGTTGATAACATTACAAGCTTGCCCTTTATTCTTTTTTTTTTGAGATAGAGTCTCTCTCTGTCACCCCAAGTAGGGTGCAGTGGTGTCATCACAGCTCACTGCAACCTCAAACTCCTGGGCTCAAGAGATCCTCTTGCCTCAGCCTCCTGAGTAGCTGGGACTACAGGCACGTGCCAACACACCTGGCTAATTTTTCCATTTTTAGTGAAGAGGAGAGTCTCACTCTTGCTCAGCCTGGTCTGAACTCAGGCAATCCTCCCTCCTCAGCCTTCCAGAGTGCTAAGATTACAAGTGTGAGCTGCCACATCTGGCTATGCCCTTTATTCTGGAAAGTCCCTTTATTAGACATGAAATCCTTGACTTACATTTTTACTCTTGATTTATTTTAAAGGTGTTAATCCATTTACTTCATAAAGTGTGGTAGAAAAGTCCAATCATAATCCAATTTTCTTTTCCTTATAATTCACTTGCCCAAAGAATTTCATCTGATTTTTAAGCCCAGTAAAATTTAAAAACATGTCTTAGAGTTAGTCATTTTAGGTTGATATAAATCAGATACATAATATGCTTTTTTCAATATAAAGTTTCAAATTTTTGTTATAGTTCAAATTTTTATTAAATTACAGAATTTAGCATTTTTTGTTCTCTTGTTTTGATTTTCTTATTCAGTGTCTCCTATTATGTATATATTTAGTTTTCTTTGCTTGTCTTCAATATTTGTCGCTTTTTCTTGGTTCTTTTTGTAGCCGCCTTCTTCTGATTTAAATTTCTTTTCACCTTTAGTTTCTTAAAGCTTTACTTATTATGTTTATTTCCTCTCATGCTCCTTCTAATTTACATTTCATTTTTGAAAACTTTTTCTTTTATTTCTATTTATGTCCTGAGTTTTCTCTCTCATTTTTAAGTTTTTATAATTCTGAATTTATTTAGTTCTTTCATATCTTACGTTATTTTCTTAATTACTTTTAGCTTTCTTTGAAATGGTTGGTCACAGTTTTGACATGTTTTGTGGATTCATCTTTCTGTTTGCTTCACTGTCCGCAGGGAGGTTATTCTGCTCTCTTCTTTTCTGCTCATAACTTTGTATGAGATCGGACATTGAAATGTTTCTGTTGCTTATTCTTATGTAATTTTTTTTGAATTTTAGAAGAAAGTGTGGCTCAGAATACCTTTACTAATTAAACATATTTTCCCCTTTTTTTCCCTAAAAGTGTTAAAAATATGATGTCTTACTTTCTGAGATTCCCGGTTCTGTTCTTCCCGTATATTGACCTGTCCCTTTTCTTCTTTTGTCTTTATTCTCCATGACTTACTCTAATGTAATTCTGCTCTACAACATTTTCCCTTACGTTGGGCCTCTCTAGGTTGGGCTTTGGATGATTGATATCAAGAGTTCATATGATATAGTCTGTTCCAGTTCCTTCAGACATTATCATGGGACTCTTGCACTCACCTGCTACTAGAATAGACACAATCCGCCCAATTCCAGCAATCATTTTTAAATTGGCAAATTGTGATTTTCAGTGAACAGCAGCTGACTATTGTATTAGTCAAGGCTCTCCAGAGAAACAGAACTAATAGAATGTGTGTGTGTGTGCCTACCTATGTCTTCCATTTTTAATAATGTTATTTTTAAAAACTATTTAAAATTTGCAGAAAGCTTCAACAAAAAATTTTTGAAATGTTGAAACAGTGATATAAAATTATTTAAATACATTTTAGCCTTTTTTTTTGCCTACAATTTTAACTGTCTCACCATCAAAGCCTTGGCTTCTTCATTAAAATCATTTGAGTATTTTTCAAAATTGTAATGCACATGTAAACTTGTAGGTTGGAAATGAACTATGATAAATAGATAATTATATACAGATATATACATTCAGGCAAAGCAATTCTTCAATTTTCTCAAATGTGCCAGTAACTTTTGAGAAACTTGTCTGAAAGATCTGTGAGAATAAGTGATAAGCTCATGAAATGAAACCATTTGGGCCAATGATTTTAGTCTAGGAAGTGTAAAGGAGCTTCCCTTTACTTTCTACACCTAGCGAATCATATACATTTTATTTATTTTCTATACCTAGTAAACTACACATTTTAAATTAAAGAAAGATAAATTTTTGAAAAGAAAGGTTTTTAATCTATTAAATGGGTTATCATTTAGATATATTTCTAGTAGGAGAGTGCATATATTTAAAAATTTTTAGCTGCATAATATTCCTCCTCTATTTGTCATCTTTCATTGAGTAGGAGGGTTTGAGAAGGATGCATGTGGAAAAATGAAAGAAAGGTACCAGCTCCCCCAGTTAGATTAGCTGGGTGTTCTAGGGAAAGAACTAGTGACAGATTGTCTTTGCATCTATGGGGCAGATCCAAGAAAATCCTATTCTCCATTTCTGTAAATGTGTCCCATTCCCTGGGGGAAAATGTTGAGTTATTTATTGATCATAATTACGTCTGTTAGTCTATAGGTTTAATCCTTAATTTATTTCTTACTTAATGACTCCTATTTTGCCTTTAGGAAGCACTAAAACATTTTTAGTGGCTGCTTTAAGCATTTGTAAAGGAAGCAGATAATCAGAAGATATAGCGTGAACATGAGTATAGCCTATTAATTTGCTAAATCATTGATCAACATCAATCTGTTCTTAATATACTATCCAAAATGGACATTCATATAAATGTCTGAGATAATTCAGTTTTCTGCAGAGATATATATTCATCTTCAGATAAAAATATTTTCAAATATTAGAATTAACTTTCATGTGTTCAGATGCAACTGAAAAGGCCATTGGTGAATGATAGGGTATAATGCACCAATGTTGTCCAAAAATATAAGAGATATTCTATAACTTTACCAGTTTGCACTATGGAAATTATCAGACAAATTTAATGAGGTTCAGAATTTTTGCTTAAAGCTTATTAAGTATAGACTTTGCTAACTCATTTCTACCTGCAACAACTGTTACCAAAATACTATTTTGAAAATACAAGGCCGGGCGCGGTGGCTCATGCCTGTAATCCTAGCACTGTGGGAGGCTGAGGCAGGCGTATTGCTCAAGGTCAGGAGTTCGAAACCAGCCTGAGCAAGAGCGAGACCCTGTCTCTACTAAAAATAGAAAGAAATTAACTGGCCAACTAAAAAAATAATATATAGAAAAAATTAGCCGGGCATGGTGGCGCATGCCTGTAGTCCCAGCTACTTGGGAGGCTGAGGCAGAAGGTTTGCTTGAGCCCAGGAGTTTGAGGTTGCTGTGAGCTAAGCTGATGCCATGGCACTCACTCTAATCCAGGCAACAGAGTGAGACTGTGTCTCGGAAAAAAAAAAAAAAAAAGGAAATATAATATATTTTTCTTCAGCAATTCATTCTTCAAATTTATTTCAAAATTGTATGTTTTAATAGACATTAAAATAAGAAGGAGCTTTAGTTACTCAGCATGTAAGTATAAAAGAGGATTGAATCAGAAACCATTCACCTTATATGAATAATCCAATAGTTTCAGTAAGAGTGAAATGTAAGTATTTGGCACAAAAATACTTTTTTCCTATTCATAGTTCTATAGCCAATAAGTAGAAAAATGAGAGAAATGTCTCTGTTTTCTCTTTGGTTGTTTATCTTTTCCAAACATACCATGACTCATCCACTTTTTTTTCTGAATTTTTCCCCTTTTCAAAAATTTCGATAGATTTAGAGGGTAGAAGTGGGGTTTTTGTTACATGGATATATTGTATAGCGGTGAAGTCTGGGCATTTAGTGTACTCATTATCTGAAGAGTATACATTGTACTCAATAGGTAATTTTTCATCCCTAATCCTTCTACCCTCTCTCCTTTTGAGTCTTCATTGTCCATTATACCACTCTGTATGACCTGAGTAGCCATAGTTTAGCTCCCACTTATAAGTGAGGACATGTGGTGTTTGGTTTTCTGTTCCTGAGTTATTTCACTTTGGATAATGGTATCCAATTCCATCCAAGTTTCTGCAAAAGATATTATTTCATTCATTTGTATGTCTGAGCAGTAGTCCATGGGGTGTGTGTGTGTGTGTGTGTGTGTGTGTGTATAGATAGGTCGATAGATAGACAGATGTAGATACCACATTTTCTTTTTTTTTTTTTATTTCAGCATATCATGGAATTCAAATGTTTAGGTTATGTGTGTTGCCTTGCCCCCCCTTCCCCCCAGAACTTCAAGCATGTCCATCCCTCAGATGGTGAGCATCGCACTCATTATGTATGCATATACCCATCCCCTGCTCCCCCTCCATCTGCCTGTTGCCCAATAAATGTCATTGCTATGTGTCCACTTAGGTGTTGATCAGTTAATATCAATTTGCTGATGGGTACATGTGGTGCTTATTTTTCCATTCTTGGGATACTTCACTTAGTAGAATGGGTTCCAGCTCTATCCAGGAAAATACAATAGGTGCTATATCACCATTGTTTCTTATGGCTGAATAGTACCCATGGTATACATATACCACAATTTATTAATCCACTCATGTATTGATGAGCACTTGGGTTGTTTCTACATCTTTGCAATTGTGAATTGTGCTGCAATAAACATTCGAGTGCAGGTGTCTTTTTTATAGAATGTCTTTTGTTCTTTTGGGTAGATGCCCAGTAATGGGATTGCTGGATCAAATGGTAGATCTACTTGTATCGCTTTAAGCTATCTCCATATTGCTTTCCACAGAAGTTTTATTGAGTGTGTATTATGTGCTACCCACTTCTCTAGTGCTGATGGTATAGTGGGGAATAAGAAAAGTCAGGTTCTTGCCCTTGTGAAGCTATTACCTCATACAGATGAAGAATGTGAAGCTGAACAAGTAAAGCAATTTGCTTAAATTTATATTGTAAGTGAAGAAATTATTTCACTGTACTACCCTGTAAGAGACTCACTGAAAAATTTTTCAAGAAGAAGCTTCCATGTATATGTAAATTTTTAAAATCAGTTTGACCTAAAGGCAGAGAAATATATAGAATGACCCCTGAAAATTTCTTTAAGCTCTAATTTCACAAGGTCACAAACTATCTCAATTACCTATAAATGCATGCTAAAGAATATGAAAAATATCAATTACAACACTGTGAACTCTTAATCTCAAAAGATTAGTATTATAGCTATAATTTGTTGAGCATACTTCCAGACCTATACTATGTACTATATATGCCCTATCTTATTTTAGCATCCTAAAAATGTTTCAAGGCATATATCATTATTACTATTTTATGCTTGAGAAAATGTAGGCTAAGAATTTAAGCTGGCCAAGGATACTCATATAGCAAGTAAAGAACCCAAAACTCAAATCCAAATTAGTCTGTTTCCATGGGTATTATTTTTGCCTCTCTGCTATGTCTTTCCTAGATATGTATCTCATGACTATATTAACTGTGAAAGTATTATGTGAAAATGAGTTATTCTAACATTTTTAATTTAAATTATGCTCCTAGATAATTTTAAATAAATGGCCAGAAATGGGGAAAAGTTGATTAACCTGTCCATCAATCATATATAGGCAATAATCCAAAATGTTAAGGAAATTGGTAAAAAAAAATAATGGGAAATATTGTCAAAACTTTATTGAAGCCTTGATAAAAGTTCAGGCTAACCTTTGGGTAAGAATTCATAATAATTGAAAGAGTGAGGAACTAAGGTTAAAAGTTGACTGACAAGGCTTCAGCACAATTGTATGTGTTGGGTCTATACTGAAATTTTCTCTTCAGAGTGGAGAAGGGTACCAGCCTACAGCTTTCCTGTGATAGATGGAGCAGTGAGCTCTGGAAGGGCGGTGACCATATTTTACTTTTTGCTGTGCCTCTAGCATCTAACACAACACTTGCCATATAATAGCCATTCTGTAAATGTCAGGGTAAATGAATGAGTAAATGAGCCTTTGTAGTTCCAGAAAAATAAGTTCAGATGATACAAAAAAATACCAGAAAGACGGGAGATCCAGATCCTTGGCCTGATTCTGTTACTAATTGTCACCAATATTAAAAGCAAATTCTTAACTTCTCTATGACTCAGTTTTCTCATCTGTGAAATGAAGAGGCTGAACTAAAGTGACCCCATAGTTCCTTATTAACTATATACCTATTATAATTCTATAGTCTGCAATTAATTATTTTAGCATTTTCTTACAAAGCGTTCTTACCTATCAAAGGGGAAAAGCTGCCATTTATCAAAATGGCTCCCAGGCAGTCAGGGACTCTAACCACAAATTAAACAATTTACAAGCTTCCTGGAAGCTCATGCAAGAGCTCCTATATTTCTGTTATCCTTAGACATTCTATGTCATGACTATAAATGTTAACTTTAAAAAAAAAAAAACCTTTTCCCACAACTACTTAGTAATGTAAATAAACATATAAAAGAACTATAATTAATTGATTAATACAGCAACCACTGTGATTTTAAACATGTATATAAATCTAATTTTCTAGGTAGTAGAAACATATTTCCAAGCCTCTCCTAAGGTACTGCTTGTGCAGCAACTGAGAAATAACCCTATGTTAACAAGCAAATACAATCATCCTTCTTGCATAAGCTATAAAGTCATCATTAATCACTTTCTCACATTTAGGGCAAAATACTTATTAGTATTTAGAGGGATGCCAGTCTGGTTACATAGAAATAAAAAGATAATTAGGAATGATATTATTCTTTTTTTAAAATGTTGAACAGGAAATGACTATATCATCACCCACTAGGGCTTGAAAATACAAAAATTCAATAAAGTGTCTAACTTTAATTTGACTTCAGCTGAGCAGAACTATTAGGGGCCAATTTAACAACTGGCCCCAATTTTTTTAAGGACAGTCACAATACCTATAAAGAGTTTAACAGGCCACCTGCAAACATCACACACTCGATCTTTTAGCAATAAGAAATAAGTTTTAGTTTTATCAAATTTTTTGCAATATAACAGCTAGTTCTTGAAACTGTCATATGCACAGATGGGGGAGGTATTTATTATTAATATATAAAATTCCAATTCTATTTGTTACAAAGCAGTCTTCAAAGACATGGAATATTAGAGCAGGAAAGAGATCTCTGAGACATCCCCCTTGCCTTAGCGAAGAAAGATCGGGGTCTTAGAGAGGTCTAGGCCCTTGCCCAAGGTCATATGAAGGAGCAGAGCCAGATCACAGACTCTGCTCTCCTGCTTCCTACTTCTCATTCTTTTTTTTGTTACTCCAGTGTCTCCTTCTTGGACAGAGGCTTGTTTATGACAGTCTTCCTCATGGGATGCATCCTCTGAGAACCCAGCTGCTCTGAATAAAAATACGACAGGAACAAGGGGGTCAGACATGGTCCATTCTTGTAACAAACATCAGTAGAAATTGAAAAGTAGGAGGAAAGAGAAAGGACAAAGAGGTGATATCTCAAGAAAAGTTTTCTTATAGGTTGATCATATCTGAGTCCTCTATGCCAATGGTTGCACTTATAATACCCTAAAACTCTTGCTGTCTGGAAGCCAGTAATTGGCAGATGGTGTCTTAGGTTGGCATCACTTGAGGCAATGGGAAGGCAAGAAGAGGTATTGATGAACGATTATTTTTTTGTAGATAGGATTTTTCTCCTACCTGGGCTCATTGTACTTTAATTACCTAATTATGATACTCAGCTTAACGATGAGTTCACTGAAGAAAGGGATAATGTCCAGTTAATTTCCATATTGTCAGAGTCTATCATATGTTTGGTATACAGTGAATGTTGGGTGAAAGAATGAGTATATGAACGATGCATGCTGTGCCTGGAATAGAATCCTCAATCTGGAACAAATCCTTGAGTTGCCAATATTGTTTGTGTCTCTGATAAAGTTATGGCCATACTGAATGTTATTTTTAAAAAATACCCATTAACTGTAATAAAAGCTCACTAGGCCTATAATGCCAGACTTGATTAACCTGAATGGTCTTCTCTTTAGTAGATTCTGAGAGAGAAGGGACAGCAGAGAATGTAATCCATATCCTCTTTCCTTCCACTTCAGGCATAAACTGAAACTCACATTTGGTGAATGAATTAGCAGCTATGTATATAGCAACATACATCAAATAGGTCAAGTTTCAAGGTGATTTTACTCTAAGATGTTCAGAAACTGTTACCCTTGTAATGAGTTATCATAGTGGGAGATAGAGAGCCAATTTGCATTAGTAATGAAATTCACTTATTGAACATTTATTGAGAAACTACTATGTATTAAGGACTATTGTGGGTGTTCTGAGTGCATAAATGAATAATATAGGGTATTAGTCTCAAGTTTTGCACATTTTCAGGTAGACAAACATGTCAACACAGAATAATACAAAGAACAACAGGTGCTACAAACAACTATAGGAGTAGAGAGGAGGCACCATATGATTCTGGTTTCATTAAATCTCAGGTGTAAGCGTCTTACCTAGTTATTAATGGCTTCTCAGTGTAGTGGTTTGGAAGACAGTAAACATGAGTACTATGCCTGGCTTTGTAAGAATCTAGCCATTTGCAAAGAATTAATGTCCCCATATATCAATCTCTTCCTCAATAATGGCTAAGGGCTTAAACTTTGGCATTACACAAACCTGGGTTAAATAGTTCTATCATTGACTATTTGATCTTAGCCAAGTTTTCTCACTAGTGTACAGTTTTAGCTTTTTTATCTGTAGATCAAAAATTATAAGTGTACCTACATCATGTAATGCTATGAAGACTAAACGTGTGAGAGGTGAAAAATATTTATCATACTGCCTGGCACATAGTAATTGCTCAGTAAATGTCAACTATTATTATTAACAATATTAATTTAAAATGAGAGAACTAGCCTATAGTGGACTTCAGTAAAACTTTTTCTGAATGAAATTCAACACAGATATGGATGAAATAGAAATATATACATATTTGAATATATGTATATTCAAATATGTATATGTATATTCATGTATATGAATATACATGTATATGTATATTCGATATATACATATTTCTATTTCATCGAAATATAGAAATATACATATTTCTATTTCATCCATATCATGACTCTCTCTCTCTCTCTCTCTCTCTCTCTATATATATATATATACACACACACATATATACACACACACACCCCTACACCCTTCCCCCATAAGTGCTGTATTGAGGATTATCTTCTCCCAACCAGCAAGCAAAAATCTCAAAATGATGCATAGAAAAGGGACTTCAGAGTCACAAGAGTGACTCCAACAATAAACAAACAGATCTCACTTACAGACCATGCCAGATTTATGATTCACTGCCAAAGCTTACAAGACATGCCAGGTTGAATGCTGTTGGCTGTTGGAATGCCCCTATATGTAGAACATCATAGTGAAGTTAATTCAAATAGGAAATCATCACACATTTGATCCATTCTCATTACCATGGCTCCACAGCAGGACACATTGCCTGCTTTGGTAACTCAGAGTTCTTTTGCACAACAAACTGTGATTACTTCATAAAGGTCAATTCTCCTAAATCCCTGGAAACCATGGCATGCCAACCTACCAAGATCACAGAAGCAATTAAAAGTGTTTAACTGGGAAAGTTGCCAAGACCAGATGGCTTCTGCCAGTGGGTTTTTGTTTTTGTTTTAAACTGCTCAACATTAGGCAAGCAGCATTTATTTGCCTCATATCTATTTACTAGTATGTCTTCTACATATTTGTAAAAGAATGCACTTATCATGGGGATTCTCACCCTACACGAAAAGTAAAACATTAGAAAGTGAGCCATAAAGGACCATTATAGAGACTCTCCCCACCCCCAAGTTTCTTTATGGCTCAAATCATTTCAAAATTTGCCATATGTACTCTAAAAATATGTATGCATGTGAAATCCCAATTCTGTAAAGTAAAGTATTCTTCAACAGTTTTTGGAATTAATCATAGTATATAGGATAAATCTTATATTGGGAAAGGGGCTTTTAACCAAGTAATCATTTTGTGCTACAAAACCTGTGCTACCTACTCTGTGACCTTAATTTTTGTTGTTTACACCTACCAAACATCACTGCTTATTCATACTACCCCTCTGACATATTAATAAATATCTACACCAGGCAGACTTATTTGACTGAGACAAAGATTCTACCTATAAGTGATCCTACCAAGGATAGTAAATCCTACCAAGACAGGGTGACTATGGATCAAATCCTGGCTCTGATATTTTATTAATAAAATGACCTTGGACAAACCATTTATTTCTCTAAGCTTTTGTTTCTTCATTTGTTTTTCTAAAAATGGGAGGCTATTATTAACTATAATTAAAACACTTTGATATTGGCACATTACTCAGATTAAATTAAAAAATGAGGTTCAGCAAAAGACCCAAATATACATGGAATTTAGTATATGATAAAGGTGACACCTCAAATAAATGAGAAAAAGATGAATTTGTAAATAAATAATATTGAGACAACTGGATAGCCATTACAAAAATGGATATAATTTGATAAGTATCTCACTTTATACACTAGAATAATTTCCAAATGCATCAGAGAGTTGGATATAAAAAATACTAGGTTAAAAAATATGTGGCAATAGAGTGAGACTCTGTCTCAAAAAAAAATATATGCAAATACTAGAAGAAAAGAGGAAAACATGATCAATTCCTTTATAACCTAAGAGAGAAGAAAGCTTTCGTAACTATGACTCAAAAATCCATGCTCAATTTAAGAAAAAAAAAAATGTTTTCAGAAGATAAATAATAATAAATTTCATCGTTTGTGGGATATATTCTAAGAAAAAAATAACTGCAAAAACCTCTAAAATTTACTCAGTAGTTTTATTGTTTATTTGTATTATTATTAGCACTATAATTTTGAAACTATTTGGTATATAATGTAGGATAAGGAAAATAAGTGCAGACATTAAATAAATAAAAATTTTAGTGTAAAAGAAAGGAGTTACAAAAACAAAAGCTAGAAATTTTGAGGAGACACTATGTTAGATTTGAATTGGAAATATCGATATCTACTAATGACATTTAAAGATATATCCATTTCCTATATCTGTTAACTAAAAAGGCTTATGATTCAATGACAGCCAAGTAACAATGAGTTATTCTCATTGTTAATGCACCAAGATCTTGGTTTCTATTTACCATTTTCTACTAAAAGGATCCAGGGCTCCTTGGAGAGATAGCTGATTCTGTATCTGGTGTAGAAAAAGTACCAGAACATGGAAGCCAGTTTAAAGGGTTTTCCCTGGTCAAATTTGATAAAAATGTGGGCATCAAAAAGAATGATAATACTTTTCTAAAAACTGAGTATCATTTGTCATCATTAGAGTTTATTTTTACACTAACTTCTTATCATAAACATAGGTAATTAAGGAAAAAGTATTAAGTCATAGAGGTAACATCTTAAGACAATTTTTAAGAACTTCTTTGTAGAAATATTCCATGTACAAGAAATGTTTGTTTTAGAATTAAAGTGAGCAAACTGGAGAGAGCAGATATGACAAAATGCTAACAATTGGTGAATGAGGTGAAGGGTACAGACGGGTTTCTTTATTATACTTTCAACTTTTCTATTTGTTTTTAATTATTCAAAATAAAAGTTGGGGGTCATGGGAGAAAGCTGGGGAGACTCTTTTATATTAAAACATACCAAAGAAATAAGAACCAAATGTAATTCATGAACCATAATTGGTTTAGAAAAAAACTGCTATGAATAATTTGGGAGGATAGTTGGTATATTTGGATATGGACTGGATATTAAATAGTATTAGGAAGTAATTGCTATTGGTATTTTGTGTGGTAATGTTGTTATGATTTTATAAGAGATGGACGGCAAGATTACTGTCTGCAACTTTAAAATGGTTCTGTGAAAATAAATCCAGCTATCTACTTAGATAGGGAAAGATATAACAGATTGAAAATTCTATACGTAGCTAGATAGATAACACATATTTGGAATACTGTTAACAATTATTGAATCCAGGAAATATGGACATTCATTTTATTATTCTTTCAACATTCCATTAAATGTGAAAATTAGTCTGATAAAATGCTAGAAAAACACAAATTAAAAACAATACCTATTTCAGAGAACTGTTATAGGATTAAAAATAAATAACCTAAAAATAAAGTACACAATCTCTGATAGTGAGCAGATTCACCATAAATGTTATTTTACTGTCTCATCCTATCATACTACATTTTATAACACAGAAATCAATTAACGTATGGAAGAAATTGGGTTGAATGGACAACTTTGGGTTTAGTGCACATGTGATTAAGTAGGTTGAATTACCATAAAATGGTCCCTTGACTTCCATGTGTGTTAATTGGATCTTGTTGGCTAGTTCTGAATTTCCCAAAGGAAGAAAGGAATGCTTATTTTCCACTTTCTCTTCTAGCCTTTCCATTTAAACTTAGCCAAGTGAAGAGCTACAATAACCCTCCCTGTACATGTCCCCTCCACATACCAAACCTCCCACATACATACCCATGCTACACTGACTTAACACATCAATTCAAGACTCCAAATACCATATTCTTATATCTTTGATTTTAACTCCCTTACTCCCACTGCAGCCAGAACTGTTGTTAGTGTTTAAGATTAGTGTCTTTTCAACACTTTCCATTTTGTTCACAACTGGGTTCTTATCCTGGGATTAAATCAAGACATGTTTTAGCAGCTTAGTTCTTTTATTTAAAGTATCTTGTTCCCCAAATTTCATTACGTTTAAAAAAAATAAAATTTACCAAGTAGATTGGTGCTAAAATATCTATAAAATATATACAATTTTAAAGTTTCATATATTAAATCAAGTTCCAGTTTTCCCTTTGTTATTCCACTTTGCTTTAAAAATTTATTCTTACCATTTAGCCTTCTAGAACTATCACATTTTGCTCTAGAGCAGAGAGAGAGATTCATTGACAGACACAAGGAATTATTAGGAAATTAGAATCAAGTTTGTGAATTTTTTGTTCACTTTCAAGCACCAGCTGAAATGACATTTTCTTTGTGAATCTTCCCAAACACACAGGCAGGCACCAAACAAATCTGTCCTAGTACTTAGCACATTACAGAGCAAAAGGTAAGGACTCATTAACTATTTCTTGAAAGACTAATGTGTCTATTGCTAATAATATTTATCATACTATGGTATAACTACTTCTATATATCAGTCTCCCTTTAATGGTCCTAAGATTGAAAGTTTTTATTCTCATGGAGTGAGATGATGAAGATTAATCTGGCAAGGATTTCCAGGGGGGAGGAGGGAATTTGAGGAAGAATACACTGAAAGAATAGAGAAGGCTGGCCATAAGTCATTGTATGGAATGCTACAGAAAATTCCTTTAATCCCAGAGACTGAACCTAAGATCATGAACAACCTATTCATTTCCTTAAAACATTAGGCTGATGGCACAGCAAAGCCCAGTGACTTACTTGCATGGCCTTAGAATTAAAGTTGAAATTCAGGAAATCATTTAAATCTTTAAAGCCTCAGCAAAAAGTAAGACATTGTGTATAGGAGCTACAAATCTTTGCAGTGGAGTTTGCATTGCACAATGGTGGCAATTGTTTTATTCTCATTCTACATGCTGTAGTGAATCAACATTACCCTTATTAAATATTTATCCAGTACTTCTGCTAGGTCGCTGTAGCAAAATGATTTTTCAACGTCTCTTCTTGCTAATTATAGACAAAATAGATAATACGAACATAAAGAGATGTGAGCACACAACAAATAACATTCATATTGAAATATTTGCAGCTTTATTGGGCAGTCACATGGATAGAATTCTATGAAAAGACAAAATATGTAGATAATATATTCTAAATAAAAATAAATAAAATGAAATACAGCCATGTACCACATAATGATGGGGATACATTCTGAGAAATATGTTATTAAGCAATTTTGTCATTGTATGAATATCATAGTGTGTACTTACACAAACCTACATAGTATAGGCTACTACGCATCTAGACTATGTGGTGTAGCCTATTGCTCCTAGGCTAAAAACCTGGATGGCATGTTACTATACTGAATACTCCAGGCAATTATAATGCAATGGTAACTGTGTATCTAAACATATTTAATCATAGAAAAGGTACAGCAAAAATACAATATTATAATTTGATAGGACCTCCATCGTACACGTAATCCATCCTTGACCAAAAGTCATTACGCAGTGCATGACTGTATAGAAAAATTATTACTGGCAAACATAATTGAATCTACATATATAAAGGTAAGAGGGAAATGGAAATACTAGGAAGTGAGGTGAGAGGATGTGTAAGGATAAACCCAGGAGGTTTTCAAAGAAGAGGTGAGGATGAAGTGGATATTCATTTAAGTATACTTCACTTGCTCATTTAATTTACCAAAATGTTCATAAGAATTTTTCCTCTATTAGCCAGTTGCTAAAGATCCAGAAAGGGGGATGGACATGCTTGAAGCTCTGACTCGGGGAGGAGGGGGGTGAGGGCAATATATGTAACCTAAACATTTGTACCCCCATAATATGCTGAAATTTAAAAAAAAATCAAAAAGGAAAAAAAAAAATAAGCCATTATTCCAGTTGTCTAGGAGTTCACAGTCTAATAACGAAGAAAGACATGTCAACTAATAATTGCCATTCAGTGAGGTAAGTGCTTAAGGAGGAATTTTGGAGTCAGGAAAGACTTCAATAAATTGAGATTTGCAGCTGAATAAAACTTGGAAAACAAAGAAATCAAAGAACAGCATTCCAGCAAAAGGGAGTATGCAATGTTTATAGGTGAGAGACACATTTGTACAAATGGTAAAGACCATTCTCCCTGGAAGTAGATACATGCACAAGTAAATTCCTGTAGACTGAATGATAAAAGAAGGTCAGGACAGCTGGAGTTTATGCACAGAGGTGGTAGAAAAGGCAAATGAGCAACTTGGGCAAGAGAGCAAGACAGCGTAAGTTGGAAAGGACTTTGTGTGGTATGTTGAAGATTTTTTGTACTTATTCTGTAGATAATGAGGAAACAATTGAAGGTTCCAATAAGGGACAATCAGATAAACAACTTAAAATCCATCAATATATGTCTTTGTCAGGACAAAGATGGAACATTCTAAGAACCTTCCATTTTTGTGCTTCTGGATAGGTTAAAGTATCAGATACTCAGCTCAACAACATTCAGAAAATTAAGTGTTGGTGAATTTGGGGGAAACCCAATCAAGGTCAGGTTGTGTGACTATGACTGCACTAGCATTGAAAAAGTAATATATTTTCTGATTGGTATTTATCCTCAAATCCCTGCTAACTTGAAAGATCATCACTGGATTTTGTAAAAAAATTAAAATATTTATTATTACAGATATACAATCAAGTATCACTAACCCTCATTCCTGAAAATTAAGACTTAAATTCATAACATGTAACATACCTCAAGCAAGCCAAAAGATGTTCCAAGCCTACAGTGGCAGTAATGCCAATGCTAGAAGGATCTTAGAGTTTATTTAATCTAATTGCCCTACTTTACAAATAGGGAGATAGATTTGCAGAATTGTCACATGAGTTGTATAAAGTTCACTTGACTAGTTTTTGACAGAACTGAAGCTTTAAATTTTACCTTTTGACTCCCAGATCAGTGCTTATTCTGTAATAGTGGGCTGATACCCTTCAATGAAGGCAGTTTTTCTTTAAGGACATAGCTCTGGTGAATTCTTGTCCATTACAATTGCATTACAGTGCCCTCATTTTGAAGCCACTAAAGTCTGACTCATGCCCAAATAGTCCAAATAAATCTGACAGCATTTCTATCTCCTGATAAAAAGAGATGGTTCTGTGGAATGACCACTAATCTTCTTGGAGGGGAGTATACAGCTGTCCCTTCTTTTATAAGACATTGTGCCTAGGGAATCAGATTAACCTAATAGAAATTAAATTTATGCTCTGAACAACCACCTTGACGTCATTGACAGAAACTACAATAAATAGGCATGACATAGTGGAGTTACTTATTACTCGTACTAGGTAATGTCAAATGAAAAGAGAAAAATAAAGGAAGTATTCCAAAGCCATTCTCTCAAGGGGTAATTGAAAAATTCTAGATAGATACCATATCCAACCAGATATGCTTTTGAAAAGACTTCACAAAACAAACTCTCTGAAAGGCAAGGTGGTTTCTTTATCTCCCTTACATTTTGTAGAAATGGTACTAAATACTTTAAATCATGGTAAAAGAAGGCATCTGTTGATACCTGGAAATATGGACTGACATTGTTTTTAAAATTGGTTGCTCTCCCAAGCATCCCCAATATTTATACCTTAAAAGTGATTATTTTTCTAAAATAAATCAAAGTGTTAATTGATCAAATTGATCAAAGTATTAATCTTTATATCTAGGCAATGCTCATTTACATTATCCACTATTGGTGAGCTCTGGACTTTCAGTTATGTTTCTGAAAGAGGTAGTAGAAGTAGTTCATGCTCATATTTATAGCATCCTGTGGCAGTGGGCATGCAGTTGTGCAATTCATCATTTCCACTTGGGATATGATTCTTTATACTTCCTTTCCATTCTTTAGTGCTTATTTCAACAGCACCTTTCTCACACTCCTATTTCTGACCTTCTGCATCAAGTGGCATATCCTCTTACTCTTAGTCTCCATGAACTTTCTATTTGTTGCATTATAGCCCTTTCCTTCTTCTAAGGAGTGCCAAAGTGGGGAAGAAAGGGACAAGCATGAATGTGTTTTTTCATTGTGAATATGTGACTCAGTTTACAGATGGATGCAACACAGGGTAGATTTTCATTAAATAATTTTTGGATGTTGTTAAAGGAATATTAGCTAATTTAATCTTTACAATGATTTGATGATATTATTAATAATTTCATACACCACATATTTTACTCTGTATCAGAAAAGGTACTGAGAACTTGAAATATATTCTTTTTATCATGTGAGATAGGATTCACATTCTATAAATGCGGCAACAGGCTCAGAGGAAGCAAGTAACTTTGTCCAAATTCACATAGCCAATAGGTAGCAGTTTCTGAATACAAACGTGGGTTTTCTACTAGCTGCTTCTACTGCTGCTACCACTACTACTAGTAGTAGTACTATTACTTTGCTGTTAGATCATATTAAATTGTCTGAGTCCAATTTTTTTGGTAGAAATCTCATAATTTTATTTTCATTAATAATACATAGATTTGGTGCTGTTGACTTTTAGAATGCTAGGAGAAAAGCCCAATTTTTTAGCCATAATCTTCTCGAAGGGTGGGATTATGTCCTATTTATGTTTGTCAAATTCAAGTGAATGGAATTGAACCAAAGGGAGGTCGCACTAGCTTGCTAACCCAAAACTTTCCCCTACTGAAAAATGCCTTTCTTTAAATCCATCTACCTCCTTTGTGGTAGGATACAGGCTATTAAAATCAAAAACAGAAATGAAGTTAAAAACAATCCAAAACACAAGTCCTGTTATAATTCACCCATAATTTCTGATGGGAAATGAAAAAATGACATTTGCTGTGACCATAAAATCTGCTAGATATGACCAAAAAATAGAAGTATGAGCTGATAGCACATGTTGAGCTCCAACAAGTTGTACCAATAGGTTATTTTGTTCTTGGCTGGCACAGCCTGGCTTCTCTCCAAGGTAAGACATGTGGCATCATCTCCTGTCTCCCCTTCTCCCAAGCTATCTTGTAGCAGTGTATCTCATTTTATAAAAAAAAAAAAAAAAGATTATAACACATGTTTCTTTTCTAAAATGTGATGTCCTAAAATGTTTCTATTTCTCTTCCACAAGATATCAGTAAGAATTTGGGGAGTAACACTAATATTTTTTCCCAGTCAAATAGAGGTAATTTAAAGAGAAAAGGGGCAAAATAACTAGTATGAAACTATCCATAGCTCTGGAAGCATTGCTGTTTTACCATGGGAGCTCCTCCTAGGATGCTTTGTGTCTAAGGGAAGTTAATGAGGACTCAGGGCTGTTTTCTGGCACTAACATTTCACTCTTTGCCAGTGGGTGTCCTAAAGCTGGCTCCTACAGGCAAGCAAGAGACAATTGTTTTGCAAGCCAGTTGTTAAAATGTTGGTAACCTGAAATCAGTAATGGTGGGAGTATTTATACCATGGATATCAGCAAATGCTACAAATCAGAGCCTTTTTCTTTTTTGAGAGAGCCTAGTTACATCACATCACTGCATTTAACTCTGATTATAAAGACTTCTACCATAAAAAAACATGTAAAATTATCATGAAATAGGAAGGCATGAGGCCACAGTATATGGTTGTGCAAACTATTATGTGCCTAAAAGAACCCACCTGGGGATCAGTGAGGGGTGAAGTGCAGTTCACACTCTGCTCCCTAAGCTGTGTACTCTGGAATGGAGCTGTGACCTTCCAGGGGAGGTTATACTTTTCTATTTTGTAAAAAAGTGCTTTAGGATCTATCAGTGGTTGTGTTTAAGTCATATTGCATGTGTCCCTACACTAAAGCTCCCCAGGCCACCCAGGCCACCACCTCCAGTGTCACAACCACAGATGAGGTCAGTCATGTCACTATTTATGCACCCTTTACTTCAAATAGCAAGAACTAAAATTATTGACTAGTTATTATTACCTAAGCTTTAAGAATAGATTGTTTTTATTTTATAGATAATTACCCTCTAGCTCAGAGCAGTTAGAAAACTCATTCAAAACCATACAGCTAATAAAAGAGCAGTAGTTCAACTCACATCTATCTGACTCTAAGATCTTCCTAAATGATTTGTATGCTGACCATCACTTGGCATGTGTGAAATTATTTCTTTAGAGTATAAGCGCCAGGAAAAGTTTTTAAACCTATAACAGAAAACAAATACTTATAAAATATACCTCATTTTTCACAAAATACGTTTCGTAATTTTTCTCTTTCAAATTAAATTAACATTTCAACTCTATGCTTTACTTATTATCACTGTGCCCCTTTTCTGGAGAAGAAATTCATGCCCAGAGAAGTTAAAGCGTTGAGAATTGTCCATAAACACTGAAAAGTTATGACATTCAACCATACTGAATACCAATAACATGTAGCACATGTACAGAGTTTTATAGTTTATATACATTACTTCGTTCAAGGCAAACAAAGCAAAAGTGATGCTGTGATTTCTAAGGCTAGGTCATCAAAAGGGTATGACTTCTGCTTGGCTCTCTCTCAGCATGCTTGCCTTTGGAATTCAACCTCTATGTTGTAAGAAGTTCGGGCGACATGGAGAAGCCACGTGTAGCTGTTCCAGACTACAGCCCCAGTACAGGAATGAGCAGATAGCCAGCACCAGCTGCCAAACATCTGAGCGAATGAGCCATCAGATGGTTCTAGTGGTCTAGTCTCTTTGTGTCTTCCCACTGTGGCCCGCTCTGTCTTCTCTGAACCTCTGGCCACAGAAACCAGGAGAGATAATAAATGATCATTGTTTTAAGCCACTGAGATTTTGGATAATTTGCCATCTGGAAATAAATAGGTAACAAATACAGTCATCCTTAGGCAGACAGCAGGAAACACTAGCAGATAGACCCAAGAATCATGCCCGGAATATAGTGAACACTTGATAAATATTTGTTGAATAAATAAAAGAAGCCCAACATAAAAACAATGTAGGCTTCCAATTATAGTCTGAGGAGGACCATAACTTTTAGTTACCATTTTTTTTCCTTTCCTTCTAAATTATGACAACTCCTATTCCAAAACTATTGAGAACAATAATCCTAAAATTAGAAAGCCCTGCAAATAACTCAGAGTAAAGTACTGTAAAATCTCTAGGGATTAGAGTGCAAATACATAAGTCAGTTTTGTTTTGCTTGTTTTATTCTCCGTGAGAGCCTACTCAAACAACGTTTTCTAACCCTTCAGCAGGGAGAACTTAAAAGTGAATTAACTCATTCGTAATTTTGGAGAATAGAGGCATTGCAGTGCTAAATAGAGATACAGGTCAGAAGAACTGAAGTATACATGAGAGAATATGTATTAGAGTTAAATCAAGTTTCATATTCTGATCTTATTCATTTTCAGCCAGATGACAGTATTAGTAGCAGTTGACATTTTAAAAAATATTTTTATGTTCCAGGCACCATTTTAAGTGCTTTACAGCTGTGGTCCCCTACCCCGGGCCTGGTACTAGTCCGTGGCCTGTGAGGAACTGGCCCATGCATCACCACTTGAGCTCTGATTCCCCCACCCATCTCCCCCGCCGCCTCCTCCGCCCTGTCCCATAGAAAAATTGTCTTACGTGAAACTTACAAAGCGGGGGCCGCAGAGCAGGAGGTGAGTGGCAGGTGAGCAAGCGAAGCTTCATCTGGATTTATAGCTGCTCTGCTCCCCATCGCTGGCATCACTGCCTGCCACCTCCAACCCCCCACCATCAGTGGAAAAACTTGTCTTCCGTGAAACTGGTCCCTAGTGCCAAAAAGGTTTGGGACTGCTGCTTTACATGCATTAATTTGTTAAATCCTCACTCATAGAAACTATATAAACTATTATTCCTGTCTTACAGATGAGGAAACTGAGATAAAAAGAGGCCAAGAAACTTCAAAGTCACACAGTAAATGGCAAACACAGGCCCAGAGCTTGTAATCTTGAGTAATTTACCACCTCTAAACCTCCATGTACTTAATAAAGTTAGGAGATGAACACAATTAACATTATATTGTTCATTTTTAGATTTCTTAGGAGGTAGCATATCACAGTGGTAAAGAATACAGGTTTAAGTACAAGTACTGGGACCATTAACTGTGTGTCTTTGGGCAAGTTATTTAATGTCCCAGTGGCTTAATTTTTTAATATAAAAATATTATTAATAGCAATGTCCGTTAGAGCTTTATATAAAAAAATGAAATGATACATGTAAAGCACTCACAATAGTGTTTGGAGCATAATGCACAATTAACAGCTATGTTTCCATTCATATTGCTCAGATATATTTAGTTTTAAAACATAAAATCATGCTATAAATTTTTCTTTGTGACTGCTTTTTCCTCATGTGACAATCTATATTAATTAAAATGTATTTATAATTTTTATTGATACCATGTAATTCTAATAAATGACTATGCAATAATTAAACTGATTCCCTATGGTAGATATGCAGTTGTTTAATTTTTTTTCTAGTATAACAATACTACATATGAACATCCTTATGCATAAATCTCTGCAGAGTATACCTTAGGATAAATCTCTAAGAGTGGAATTTATGAATTGGAAGATAATCTAATTTTAATAATAGAAAGAAACCATTTAGAGTAAATTATTTATTCAAAATCTTACAGAACCAGGAATAGTGCCAGAATGAGAAAGAATAGCCTCTAAAATCACCATTATATAATTACATATTTTTTTTTCAATGCAAAGTCTTAAAAGGGAGTAAGGCCTGTCAGGTAGTAAAAATAAAACAGGCTGAATTTGAACCCTGTTTAATTCCAAAACGTGGTTGTTTGACTGGGATAAGGTGTTGCTTTTGCATAATAATAAAAATGGAATAACTGGCCTAGGTGCCTTGGCATCTATGAATGAAGAGCTTTAATAGGCATAGGTGTTACATTCATTGCAACCTGGTAACATACTACTCTTTTAATTTATTATAATTCTAAGAAATGAGAACCATGATACATAAAAGGACAATCTTGCTAAAAAATCTTAAGTGTATTGTTTGCTTGTAACAGAGCAAAAAGTGTCTTCTTTAATAATGATATATATTTGTATGCCCCAGACATCATTCAAATACCCATTACTACTATGTGCTGTTTGCCTTTCATCTTTGCCCTTGAGACTGTTCTTAGAAATAATTCTTTCATTTTGGCAGTAAGTTGTTTCACCACTAGCAAAACTAGATAAATACCCTTAACTATTACAAATGATTTCTCTTAGGTTTGAGTGAAGAGATGCCAAAATGAATCCTCAGATAGTGACATGAAAGATCTCTCTGACTTCTAAGAAGTGAACTTTTTCTACCCCTTATTCCATCTCGCTCTTGTTTAGATGTAATTCAATTCAATAAAATCATATTATTCCCAATCCATTAATTTTCTGATTTCTTTAGTATATATTTTGAGGGTCTATCATGTCCTGAAAATAAAACCTGAAGACAATATAGTTTCTTCCTGTGAGAAATTTTTAGTCTAACAGATGGATAATTTGCTCTTAAATTTTTCTGAAATAATAATGCCTTATAAATTTGAACTATGCTTAAACACTTTGTTGTGTATCATGGTAGAAAAGTGGAACACATACAAAAGAAACACATAGCAAGATATGTTAACTAAAGAGAGGCATCAGGGGGAAAAACATTTTAATTGATGTCAAGATAAATTTAAAATTTACAAATTACTGTGGGACTTTGATACAATAGATGGAAAGGCACAGTTTAAATGCATGTACATTATGACCACTGAACCTACTTAAAAGTATAATTAAATGAAAGTTCTGTGCCATAATTGCCATAAAGAGAAATTATTATTTCTTAGGAAGAAGCAAAACTATTGGCACTTAAGGGACAAAAATAGCAAACATTAGTTTGCTCTTAAAATGTATTCTCCTTTTCTCATTTCTCCACTAGGATTTCAGAACTTCATTTCCCTTGTTTCTTAAATATGTATATTTCATGAAGAGCTTAGACTCTTAAGAAATGTTTTGCTTATACTCTTCCCTTCATATATTATTTCCTGTGCACACTGCACAGATGAAAGTGTTTTTAAATGAGCCTTCATTACACTCCTTAGCAACCTCATAGCAATATGGAAATATATGATTTTAATTTAAAAAAAAATCATAAAACCCTAAAGTCTTTAAGTTGTTTCCTTTACCCATAATTACGTAGCTATCATTACACTGTTTTGTCTTATCTGCAAAGACAAAAGAATAAGTGACTTTTGCTCTGCAGCTGGTGATAGCTGTCAGTATGTATGGAGCTGCAAAAATCCCCCATGTTTTGGCGATAAGGCTGTTTACTCCCTGAGAATACATCAGTGAAATAGGCAGTGTATGAGATTAGCCATCTTGATTTAGAGGAAAATATGCTTCCCAAATCAGATAAGAAGAGCAGAATCTAGCTATATTTCCCTTATGAAAAAATGGGATTTAGCCTCAGAGTATTATAACTAAAATATGTTTTACCAAAGCAAGCTATAGACTATGCTAATCCCATTACTGATATCCAAAAGGTAGAATGGAATAATGATTTCGTGCCTGGGCTCTGGAGTCAGCATATCTGGGTTCAAAATCCAGTTCTCCTTCTAACTGTGAGACTGAGATATTTACCCAATCTCTATGGCCCATCAGTATTATTTTGAGAATTAAAAGACATAACACATGAAAACACATAGAAGTCCTAGAGTATGGCTAGCACTCATTAAATAGTAACTGTTATTTTTAATATTTTGCCTATCATATGGATTTTACTATTCTTATGGTTTCTACTTGCCTTTTATTCTTCTTCTCTTTCTTTCGTTAATCTAAATTTTTATTTTCAAACACTAGATCATGTTTTTCATGACCTATTTCTTGCCTTATCCCTGATTATTTTCTTACTCTTCATCATTATATATGTTCTTCTGCGTCTTTTTTTTTTTAATTATTATTATTACCCAGAGGCCTCTTGCCTGGAGTTCTTTAGCTATCTGAGGTAAATTGTACCAGCTTCTCTTATCTTGCTTTGTTCTGTCATCTGTACAATAGGAAAATAGTAATACCTATCCTACAGAGCACTGGAAAGAAATTACATAAGGTAATTCATGTTAAGGGCCAAAAGTAATACCATGCATAGAATCACCCAGTTGGTGGTATTTAAGATTATTTTTATCCACAATGCCATTGTCCTGTCTCTTTGCTGGCTAACTCTGGTCAGTCTGTGTTAGTTTAGAAGTGGTTTCCTGTAAGAAGCCTTCTCTCATTGTTCTCCAACCTATTCCTAAACTCCGTTCACCCTTCCAACACTATCTCTTGTCTCTAGCTGTGTGCCCTCTGCTCCTAAACACCTTATAGTTCAAGCATAGTATCTACTCTATTCTATTGAAATTGCTTATGTTTCTGTTTCCCCCATGAAACTGCAACATCTTTGAGAGCCAATATCATGTCTTCTTGTCATTTCCTTGCCTTACACAGTATGTAGTAACATGAACACTCAACATGATTTTATTGAATTGTTCCTACAAAACTCGGGATCAGACAAGGACTTTGACAAATTCATCTATGTCTGTCTCCAATGTTCTATGTGGGTATCCAACAGCCTCCTTCTCTGATCTCTTTACCTCAGCCTCTTTAACTTGAGCAGCATTTTCTATTATATCACATTATCTATTTTTCTTTACCTTTGTTTACAAAAGAAATCCATTTCCAGTATTTGTCCGATATTTTCTCTATAAGCTGAGTAATGAAATGTGGAAAAATACAGTGCTATAGGTAATAAAATCTACCTGTTTTTCTGAAAAGAGAATTACAAAAAAAAACCCACACTTTTTAAAAAGTTAAATAAACAAAATGAATAAACATATAGGTAACCAGGTGACAATTTTTTAAACAATTAATTACATGCCAAACAAGTATTGGTAGCTTATTCTCTATAATAATGGCCTCATGGAAGTGAACTTTCACCAAATTAAAACATTCTGGTATCCCTATAACTTGTAGTGTCAAAGCATTCAGGCAAAAGGACTAGCTAGGGATTCAGATTAAATGTGCTATAGGTGTAGGACTTAAAGTAGTCCTATAGTATGAGAAGTTTTAAAAAATATGGGTTATGTCAGTTAATAATAATGTTAATATTAATGTTAATGTTAATAATAATGTCAGTCAATAATAACGAAACCTGCTTGACTTCAGGCTGCTTGACTTCAGTAAGCTTGTATTTATTGTCTCATTTGTAAAAGGGGTTAACATGACCTCCCACAGAACTGTTGAGAGGATTATATGAGATCATTTATGAGAAAGTACTTTGTAAACTTTGAAGAATAAATCTGATAGAATGCTTAAGTATTATAAAACTCTGAATTTACTTAGTTACAAACTTAAGCACACACAAAGAATTCTTTCCCACTCTTAATTTTATTCACTGCCTCTTATTATTTGGCCTTTGTCTTTCTATTTTTATTATCTTATTTCTTATTTGCTTCCCAAAGTTTATGGCTTTGAACATAGTAGGTGTTCTAAAGTCTGCTGAATGTATGAATAAATGAAGATGAATAGAATGAACAAACAATGGGTAACAAAATTTAAAAGAGTAGATTTCTTTTTTGATTTGGGGACCTGTTTGCTAAAATATTTCAGTAGAAGAGAAAAGAATTGACCACAGTTGTCCAGTGAAGAACTGTTTGAAGATTAGGACAGAGAATATATTTTAAAAAACTCATATAGGCGAAAATGTTCAATCTAAAAGTCATCAAATTCTTTGGAGGCATAGGATCTGGAAACAAATACAGGAGTTTTTACTAATCAACAGGTATTCATTAAGGGATACTTAAAGTGGAGGATCAGCGTGTGGTGGTTAAATTATAATTAAACCCCACTTATAGTTATTCTCTATAAGCAGAATGCAACTCACACTGGACAACTGAGGAGGCAGAAATTACTTTTTGCACAGTCATTCTGGCACAATTAAAAGCATGAGAAAGCACACATTAAGTAAGGAGGACCTGATGTCCCCCAAATATTCTTAACTGAAACAAGTGTATCATTACAAGATTATAAACATTGTTTTGAATCCATAAACAGTATATTGGGAGGCAGCTGGATGGAGGTGAGGAATAGTAATTAGCTACCTCTGGGCTAACTGCAAAATGAAGAAAATAATATTATCTTCAGAGTTGACTTATAAAATCAAGACTCAAGAGATCTAGTTATGTAAATCATCTGAAAGAGATAGAAGGGTTCCCAGGTCAGTAAGACTTGAACGCCATTTAATTGAGTACATCAATGGGTCTAAAGAAAGAATATACCTATGAAATGAAGAGTTGGCCAGCCAACACAATGGGGGTAAAGAGTCTCTGAGATAGTTTTTGGCATGCATGTCCTAGTTCTATCAAAAGGGGAGAATAGAATAGTTCTGCCAATAGAACGTTATGAAGGTGTAGGCATCTGGCAATTACATCCTTTATGTGGTTAGAGGGACAGAAGACTTCAGAGAATGAGGGTGTCAAACATTCAAAACTTTCAATGAAGCCACCTTTGATCTACCTATCTCCTTTACCAAGAATGGTCACCAGGTATACTCACCAATATCCAGTTCCCCTCTACTCTGAGTTACATAAGATGGTTTCACCTCACTTTCTTAAAATTAGGTACAGCAATTTTATTTAGTTTGGCCAATAAAAAATTGAGTGAAAGGAATACATGTCACTTATTGGAAGATTTTAAAAGCCAGTGCTAGATCCTTCATTATTCCTTCTCCTTTGCTGAAGCAACTCCATGAAGTGGAGCCTCTGCCATCCTGAATTACTGAGTAAGGACAGTTTAAAGCTGAATACCTACTACCCACTGTGGACATGACATTTGAGAGATAAATGAGCTTTGATATTTCAAGAAACTGAGATTTTTGTGGTCATCTCTACCAGCATAACCTAGGCTACACAGACAGAGGTAAGCTTAGTGTTATATTTGGCCCCCTTTATAATTTCTGTACCAAGGGATATTGAACTGATTAGAGTATATAGGCATTTAGTAAGCTTAGACGATTTTTCTTATTAAAATCAATACATTCTGATAAGTATCTATTCATCTCCATCAGTGTCTTACGGAATTGGCTAATTTGGATCAGTATCCCTGAGTTCGATCGACTCTGGGATGCTGCCAATTTTTGAGTTTTTGAGCTTCCAAAATACAAAGCCTGACCCTGAAGCTTGATGAGTTAATGAAGGCGACTCTCCCCTTTTGAAGATTCTTTGAAGCCAAGTGGCTCTTTCTGAAATATTTAACCCATGCCCACTTCTGTTTATTAGAAGAGTCCATAGTAGTCATTGATGCTTTAAACTTGAATAACCTGGTAGGGTAAGATATCCCCAGTATTGTAAAGGGCAAACTGAGTCTCTAACACTTTATTATGCATCTACTATTTACCAGACCACAGATGCTTTTATATTAATTCAACTCCACAATTCTCATGAAACCCATGTAAGGTAAATTTAATCTATACTCAATTTACAGATGAGAAACCTGTGGCTCAGTTAAGTAATTTGATTGTACAGCTAATATGAGACCAGAATTTCAACCCAGGTATTGTGACTCCAAGTCCAGAGGTCTTTACACACTATAAAGAATTTAATTAGATGTTCATAATTCAACTAAAAGAGTCTCCTATATGCAATGATTTGGTAAACATGTCCCTATTTACCCTTTCTCTGTGGTACTTAATTTGATATACTCTGAATACATAATATTTCATTTTTCATTTTATTCATTAGCAACAACAAACAATACCCAATAATGAGACTAAATAGCATAATTCCTATGGAGCCAAAGTGAGTCATATGCAATAATTTGCAAGAAACACCCAAATAATTCTAAAGGATGATAATTGAATACATATTTGACATAAATTGCTTAACTCATTTGAAAATGGCTTGCCCTGACTCTGTGGTCATTGACCTAAACAATATTAATTTAAAAAAAATAAGTAGCCAATATGTATGGCTCTCAGAAGGCAGGTCTATAATATTTCTGCTTTAAGACAGGAATGATACCACAGAACAGGCAGGCAGAGTCATATGAACATAGATGTTCATATCACTTTGCCTCTGTGTTTTCCTGTGCTGTTCGGTTACCCGAACCTTGATAAAGGCTTTGTGAGAAATAAATAAAACAATAGAAACAGCAGGCCATCTGAAGGGCCTAGTATAGTGTAAGCATATAATAATGGGTGCTTATTAAATGTTAACCCTCTTCCTGTTTTCCTTTGTGTTAATCTGGGTAGGTTAGGTTTGTGCTAAGAATAAAGTGACCCTGAAATCTCAGTAATTTGATAAAACAAAGGTTAGTTAGTTTTCATTTGTGCAACATCATTGCAAGTTAGAAGGGCACCCTATTCCATAGAGTCATTCAAGGATCCAGACTAACAGATTCTATGTTTTGTAACTACATCATCTAGAACTTGAGGATTCATTTATCCCTTTGTCAGGACAAGAGAATGCTACAGGGCAGACACACTGCCTTTTGTATCCTTTGGTCTAGGGAGACACATATTCTTTTTCCCATATCTATTGGCCAGAACTAGTGTAACTGTGTAAACTACAAGGGGACTAAGCAATGTGGAGTTGCAGATTGTGGTAGCATCGCTGTCTGCCCATACCTTCTCTATCTCTCTATTTAGGGTACAATTCATTAAAGGATTGAGTGATATAAATATTACCCATGAGTAGGCCCTCTAAGAGACCTTAAACAAGTTCAAACAGCTTAGATTTTGAAGACTCTGATCCATCAGATCATCTCTCTCAAATCAGGTTTAACACAGAGTGGGTGGGTTTTAGTTAGGATTGGCCAAAATCAACACATCGTGTTTCATTTTTCTCCCCTGAACAAACTGTCCAACATTGGAGGCCTCTTCAAGCTGGTCGCCTAGTCCAAATGACTTTGCTGATCCTGCTTTTGATAGATTCTTCCTAGGAGTATAACAAGCTTAAGTTCCAAAATTGCAAGGTGATATGAGCCAACATGTTAATTATTTACATGTCTATGTGAGTACCAAGATGAATTCCTTCTATTGGAAATAAGTGTAAAAATCTGCCTGAAATACCAGTTCCCAGAGACAGTAAAGGTGAAAAGTTCTTTGAGTTAACGTAGAACAGTGTCAGATCAATGTCTTTTGAGTAAAGTATATCTCTTCCATTAATAAAGCTCATCATCATTGGCTTAAAAAATCAGCCTCCCTAAGATAAGGGAGGGAAACATCTTCCTAATCATATATCCTTTCTAATCACATATCCTTGCAATAGCTCATTCAATAGCTCAATAGTTATTTGGTACTTATATGTGTCAGTTCCTGAGTTAAACATTGGACATAGAAATATATTCGAGATCCTGCTCTAAATACAGTCATAGCAATGCAATGTGACTCCTGCTAAACTTAAGATGAATTGCAAATTATAAGACATTTTAAGAGGATGGTATAGATTCTTCTTAATCTCACTTTGAGAAGACCAAGGAAAATAATCATAAGAAATCTACTCGGGTGAAAGTATAACCTCTTTCCTCTACGCCATAGATCCGTCCTACATGGCTTTATGTTTGGAAATTAGAGGATAAAGACATTTCAAAATTTATGATATTATAAAACAAACTATATTTTCCTCTTTTGTCGGCTATTATCTGACTTTGCTCTAAGTACTCATTATGTGTGTTCTCAAGGAAAATGGTGATTATTCTTTTACATCTTAGGTATAGGCAACTTTATTTGTATACTATATAAGTATACAAATTATCACTTTGAGTGTTATCACTTAATTTTCTTCTTAAACCATCTACTATCGTATTTTAAAATGTGTTTCTTAATTATATCCCAGTAAACACTTCACTTCCTGCTTCTAGTGAGGGGAACACAAAGTGCCTTAGGGTGAAGAAGTGCAAGTTTATTTAAAACCTCCGTGTGTACTTGCCACACTCTTTTTTTAAATAAGAATAATATTAGATGCAATGTATGTCTGATTGACTTAACATATCTTTTATCAAACTTGGATTCAACAACTTCCCTCCCATCTCCCATTTTTGTTTTCCTAACTTCTCATTGGCACCACTATCCACTCAGTTACTCTAGTTTGAAGCCCTGAAGCTCCTTTTATGAAGCCTCCTTTCTTCTAAATAGAATAAGCTGCCAGCTCTTTTCAATTTTATTTCTATAATTTCTCTTACATCCATCTCCTCTTCTTTTCTCCCACTACGAAGACCCTAATGAACACTAGTGGCTTTTAATCATGAGGTTTTGACATTCTGACATGATACCAAGAGTAATGAGACGGATTTCAAGAAACCTCTTACTATGAATAAAAGCAGAATTTGAATATAATTTAGTTAAAAAATAAATTAGAGAAAAATCTAAATTTATCCCCTTAAGAACTGGATTTTAACTCATTTGTATCCCTACCTATAGGTTTTCTTGAGAAGAGAGAAATGGGTGGAGTTCTAGCAATCAAAATGGGCATTTTACAGTCCATAAGTTACATTCTTGGTCTTCTATGAATGTGAATGTCATTTTCCAGTTGGGTTGTAGCAGAAACCAAGTTTTACAACAATAGCTAAACTACCATTTTACTTCCAATTTCCTTTTCCTCTAAATCATTTTATATGGTGCCAGAAGATTTTCTTAAAGAACAGCTCTCTGATACCATAATTCCTATGCTCAAAAATATCCCATGGCTGCCCATAACTTACAGATTCAAGTCCAAACCCCTCACATTGATATACCAGGCTCTCCTCAACCTATCCTCATTTTATTATCCAAAGCCCAGCTCCAGAAATTTCTGTCAGTCACCCTTCATTTCAACCAAAGCAAAATGCTGGCCCCACCCTCCCACATTATGTGCCAGTATGATGCTTGTATCATATCATTCCTTCTTTCTGGATTGATTTGCGTGGACTTTTCCATGCATCCAAATGCAACCTGACCTTTAATGTCCACTTTAAAATCCACCTCCTCCACGAAACTTTTCCTAATTATTCATATGCAAAGTATCTTTTCTTTATAAATCAATATCTCTGTCATGTTTTAGAATTATTTTTGCTGAGGAGGAGAAAGAAGATAAAGTAGAGGAGAAATTGGAAAAGAAAAAGGAGAAGAAAGGAGAGAAGGAGGGCAGGAAAAGTTAAATGGGGAGAAAAGAGAAGGAAGAGGAAGTACCCAAGGAAAAACAAGAAAAAATAGAAGTTATTTTTGGAAGTGCTTGAAGAAATGCTATTAAGAATGAGTATTGAAAAGACAATCTTTAACAAATATTGAGAAATCAGGATATTCAGTGGTTAGTAACAACATAAGCTCTTAAGTCAGTCTATAATGGGTTTAATAGCCAGCTCTGTGATTTAATATAATAGATCTGTGATATTGGGCAAGTTCTTTAGCTCTCAGTTTTGTCATCTGTAAAATGCAAATAATAGCAGCTATCTCACAGGATTGTTATGAACATTAAGTAAGAAAGATTATGTTAATAAAGTGCTTAACATATTATCTGGTTCATAGATTCTAGTTCCATAAATAGAAGGTGCTTTTATACAGTTGGAGGTGTGATTTTACAAATTCCCTTAAAACAGGAAGATTGTAGCTTGGATTCAGGAGAAAAGCAGAAATGTACATCTTCTAAATTCCATTATTGTAAAGGGACCAAGGGCTGATTGAGCAATATCCTTCAGTGAAAAGCTCAGGAGGACTGAGACCTGGTTTAATAATCTACTGGCATCTGTTTAATCATAGCTCTTGATGACTCTCAGTGGAGATTAATTTTTGGTGCTTAGAAATAGGCTATTGATGTTTTGACAGAAAACAAGCAGAATAGCAACTTGCCGCTGGTCAACAGGAGTAGGCAAAAGAAATAGAGAACTGAGCAACAGAAGCACAGATTTAAAGATCAGTTCTAAACATGCTTTGGAAAAAGTAATCAGAATTGCCTGAAAAGGGCAAGCAACATATATATCTATGGGTACATCAAAACCCAGTAAAACCAAATGGTGCCTAGTTTTCTTCTTTTGCCATACTCTATCTTTTAGAGTTCTGGAGAATAGGAATAATAACAGTAACACAGCTTAATCTACCAGATTTTCTAAATGTTTATGTGTGCACATGTGTATCTGTGTGTGTAACTCTATGTATTGCTGCATTTAATTCTCACCAGCTCTCTAAGATGAGTTCTGTCGTTATCTTCATTTTTGCATATTGTGAAATTGAGGATCAAAGAGATTTAAGATATTTACTCAAGTAGTCTAAGAGTTAGTGGTAGGGCTAGGGTATGAAGCAAAGTGGGCCTGTTTCAGTCTATGGTCTTAAATAACTATTATGTTCTCCTGAGAGTCAGCTCACTGGTAAAGTTACATAATTTCTCCTTCTACTTTCCTGCTTCTTGGTCAGGGATACACACATACAAAGAATGAGGAGAAGTATTTTGCATATCCCTTACCCCTCCTATGTCTAGGTCAGAAGTTTCTGCTAAGGACATCCTTCTGAGTCATACTAACTCATTACAAAGACTACAGCTTTCTTTGTACTCTAGGTTCATTCCAAAAATATGCACTAGCATCTGTGATGCTCTGTGACTACAGATTTAAAGGCAGGATTGGCTAATGGTAAACCCTGATATAGTGAGTGATTTAAAACCATGTTGCCTTCCTTTTCTCATTTGTATGATAGAAATTCTTATAATGCTTTCCTCATCGCTTTTATAGATTTATTCAACTCCCTCTCTTATTCTTTGGAATATGGAGCAAAATTAAATTAAATACATTATAATAATAAAATAAATTTAAAAAATAAAATAAAACATTATTTTGAATAATCTCTTTTATAGTACCTAGAAATAAGAGATAGCCAAAAATGCTCACTGTCTGGCAGGATGAAAAAATGAATAAATAATGAATAAAGCATTTTGAATGACATACAAAGGCAATTATTTACCAATTGCTAAAGGAGTAAGCAGAGAGAAATCAGCAAGGTTAAATGCTAGAACTCATCAACATAAAACTAAAAGAATAGGAAGAGATGGAATGTCAGGACACATTGCCAAAGTCAGCAGAAATCTGAGTCTCGGGACAGGTACCGACGAGATGGAGCTATAGTTCAGGACAGAGGAGGATAATTGCATGACCACATCTTGCTTGTTACAATTTGGTTTCTATCATGGCTTTAACACAGCTGACATCTTTAAGAAGCACTTTCTGGACCATTTCAGATGGCCAAAGCCAAGTGATAGTTTTGCTCATGGCTTTGAAGTGCCTACTTCAAAGTTATAAACATATTTTCAACCCCCACTTACAGTCAAATTCTATGGTTTTTAAAAATTACGGAAATCTTTTTCTTGCTATAAGCTTCTGTAAAACTTTCACACTGCTGATGTTAAACATGTCCTTTACCTAATTCATTTTCCCTGATGGTATGGCTTGATCCTTGATTAAGCTCCTTCATCCACATTCTCATTTAAATCTTTTGACTTTATCTCCCATGACAGCAAAGTTTGCTACTTTCCTTTTGTATTATATAGATAGTTGTGCAAGGTAAGAAGGATTGCAGTATTCTAGAAGCTTTTCAAAAAATATTTTAAGTAAATATGAGGTTAAAAAATTATGATTCAATAGAATTTATATAATAGGATGTTGATTTAATTTCATACATAAGAGATATAAAATTAAGGCTTTTCAGGTTGGAATATATTATACTTCAGAAGAGAGGCACCAAAAGTTCTAGTACCAATAAAAAGGTTTCCTTTTATTATTTTACCCAATAGATTCTATGTGCTGAAGAATTTTCCTGCAAAGCTGACTGTATATAATCAGTGATGATTTGATTCATTTTTTTTAAAACTATATTCAAGTATGTCTGGAATCTCCAAGAAAAGCTTCTAATCAGTCCAAGAAAACCACTGTTATCAAAGTGGGTGAAGTAACTCCAGCCCAAAACAAAGTGACTGCTTTCTTAATTTAGAATGCACGTGTCTTTGTAGAGCCAATGTTCTTTTGGATTAGGCTTTCTGAAATATTGAAAGTAGCACCATCAAGGACTCAGGCTTTATGGTAGGCAAACTATTTAATGGAATTTGAATACTGGTTCTACTATTTAATGTCTAGGGTACCATGTACAATATATTTAATTTCTCTAAGCCTCAGTTTCTTTAGCTGTATAAGAGGGAAAATAATAGAATATAATTCACAAAACTATTGTGAGGAGTAAGATAATGACTATTAAATGCTTACGCAATGCTGTTTTTGTTAGGCTCCTAATCATCCTCATCATTATCATCATGTTATCTTTATCATTACTGGATTTCTGAAGTGTAACAGGTCTGGAAATCTTAGGATGAAAAGTACTGGCTTAAATGGAATGTCTTGTGAATTTTCATTTAAATTCCAGTAGATATTTTCAACCATCAGATCAAAGGAATACATACACATACAAGCACACACACACACACACACACACACACACACACACAAGTAATTCCCAAGGGATACTAACTTCCTTAAGGCATGCTTATAGAATTATGTCATGTTCCTGATGGCAAGGTTCCTGATATTTCTGACAAAGGGTACAGTTTTCCATGATCTTAAAATAAAACAGTCATTAAGTATGGAAGGATGAGCACAGGAAGGAGAATAGTGACTGACAGTATGAGATAAAACAAGACGAGAAGACATGATTTCCAGTAACATTTTCTTTCTTATATGAAATGTCCATCAGCTTGGAGACATGCTATGATGGTGGATTAATCAGGTCAGATTCAAATATCATCCAGTTGATTACCGCTGACTCACTGGGGATCTCTGCTTTTGGCAGAGGTTAGACTTTTGATAATATGTTACTAGCTGCTTAAAAGTCATTTGCCATTATTAAGCAGTGAAATTCATTTTGCTAAGCAGAATAAAGACAATGCTTAGCCACTGCTTATCTTTTAAATATAAGTAGTAATGGGTTTTAGAACTGATGTGTTTGGCAACTTTTCCCTACTCACTCATCAACTCCACCTGCATACCCTCCCCATCCTCTCCAGCCAGCCCCTGCTTGAGTCATAATAATTACTTCTTTTCTGCAGTATTTTTATATATCACACATTGGCCAGGTCCTTGGATACTGTGGTTGGAAGATAATTCCCCCTGAAGGTGTTTATATAAACAGTGAGTTTATATAAACAGGTGTTTATATAAACCTTGATTCAGATCCCAACTCAACTCTGTGAGTATATAGGTCAATGTTGAGGTGGGGAGCAAGATTACATAGGCTGATGTGGGACATGGTAGGGCTTTCAACTCTATATTGAGAATAAGAACCTCTACTTTGCTAGGTCCCTGATAATGTATTTAAAATGCTTAGAACAATGTTTAGCACATAATAAGCACTCAAAAAATAGAAATTAAAAAAAAAAAGACCGGTGATGATTCACATATCCTCATTCATATTATCAGAAACATGCAGTCTGAAAGAGTAATTTTTGCTGAGGTGAGCATGTTGGCCTGGGACAGAATTAATGAGAAATTTTTAATGAGGAGCCTTATCACAGTCTAATGTAGTTAGATCCATGAATGGATGCAGTCAATACAGGTGAGGTACATTAAAAGCAGACAAGGTAGGCAGTAGTCACCAGTGTCATGGCACGTAAAAGGCAGAGAAGACTTCTATGCTCAAAATTCTCTCTATCTTGGATGCTTGAATGTTCATCACTGGAGACCAACAACCTTAGTATATACTCTGCCTTCAATTTCTTTGTAGGGTCCCTTTGCAAAAGTCAAACATTTCTTGTGCATGGTGAGGAGAAAGCAGGAGATAATACATGGAATTCCTAACTCTTAACTGGAAGCAGCTTGCAGCCCATGCCCCTTGCCTGAGACCACTGCGTGTTTACTGACTGGAAGAAGAGAAGGAAGAAGGTGAAAAGTGCTCTGAAAATGAGAGAGAAAAGGACAGACTACTTTTGTCTGGTAGGATACACTTTTGACCTAAAAGTAGAATGCTAAAATCTAACACTTCGCTTTTCAGAAGCTGTTTCCACAAGGAAGACCTGAGACCCAGGGCCTTGGCCTACCCCCAGAGAGTAGAGCAAGTGCTTGAAACTGACTCAGACACATGGGGAAGAATTAATTAATTAATTAATTTGTTTGTTTGTTTTTATGTCAGCATGTTACGGGGGTACAAATATTTAGGTTACATATATCATCTTTGGCCCACTCGAGTCAGAGCTTCAAGCGTGTCTCTCCCCCAGATCTAGAGTGAGGACTATATCAGATGGCACATAGGACTATGTCAGGTGGTAGGTTGCAGCCTAGGCAGGTGATCTGTATGAGACTAGTCCCTAGGGGACAGGAAGTGGTGATAACTGGTGGATAAACATGGTGTCAGGGACTAGGGCCAGATGAAAGCAGTGGTTTCAGCCAGGGGTTAGCCCCAGCTATACTGAGTAGTGGGTAGTAAACTACAAGAAGTAGGGGCCTTGCAGAGCCAGGGGATCTGAGTACTGGATAGGGTATCCAGGGGGTCCATGAAAATATCTGGGAGCCAAGTTGACTTGTGCAACAGCTTCCAAAGGAGTCTTTCGGTTCCCATGTTCACGCATCTTCAGTCCTTTCTCCTTTTACAACTCTTTAGTGGCTTTGCATTATCCTGAGAATTATTACCAAATTATTTAGCACCCCATGTTTTTCTCTCATAACTCTTCTCTGCTCCTACCACCATTGAAACACACACACACATGCTCACACCCACACATATGCTCACACATATGCACACTCCTTTAAAAAGAACCCAGTTGTATCACTTTGCTCACAATTTCACCAATAGTTTTCTGTTTGAAGTCCCATCAGGTTTGTGTAATCTGCCCCCGAGGCCATCTCTGACTTCATTTCCTACTACTCTCCCATTACAACTCTTGTTGTTTCTCTGACACAACCGTTACTGCCCCAAGGTCCTTGGGATTTTAGTTTCCTGTGCCTAGATATTTTGTTGCCCTGCTATCTCATTTTCTTTAAGTCTCAGCTCAAATATCACCTCAGAGTTAGGGAGGCCTGATCTGACCGCCCTCACATAAATGTGCCATACCACTCAGTGCACAAGTCTTTTCTTCTGCTTTATTTTCCTTCAGAGCATTCAAAACCATCTTCAAATTCATTATATTTACCATGTATGTCTCCCCTCCACAAGAAAAAGGATTGGGTCTTGTTCATTTTATTGCCATGTCATTAGTGGAGAATATTCTGGTTCCTTACAGGTAATGCGTTCTCTGAAACTTCCTGGATGACTGAATGAGGGCATCAAAGTTCAGAATGTACCAACTTCTTGAACCAAAAGTTTCATGACTTTTTCATCCAGTGTCATGGGGTTTTTTTTTGTTTGTTTGTTTGTTTTTGTTTTGAAACAGTGTCTCCCTCTATTGCCCGGGCTAGAGTGCAGTGGCATCATTATAGCTCACAGTAACCTCAAACTCCTGGTCTCAAGTATCTTCCTGCCTCAGCCTCCCGACTAGCTGGGACTATAAGTATGCACCACCACACCTGACTAATTTTTCTATTTTTCACCAAGATGGGTTGCTCAGGCTAATTTCACATTGTCTCAATTACCCAGAAAGAACGCTGTTTTTGAAGAAGTCCAGAAGTTGCTGACGAATGACGATTGCATTCTGAGATATGCATTGCCATACAGCTTCAGGTGAGTTCTGTATGTTTTCAGAGAGACAAAGCACCTGAGTCAGAGGGGTGAGTTCCAAATCATTGCTGTTGGTTGTATTTTGTGTCTGCTAAGTGAACGGACCACAGATAAATGGCTTTAATATTAGAAATCAGCAATTATAATGATCATAACTTTTATGGTGTGTATATGTCATGCCAGGCACTGCACTAAATTCCTTATAACCTGGTTAATGTGAGCAAAGCAGACAGTTGAACTGATTGTGGCTTTTTCTAACATGAAAATTTTTATTCAGAGACTTTATTACCATAATATGAGGAAAATAAGGGGCCTTTTACTGAAAAAAATCTAAAACCAATCCACAGGAAAATATCATATACATTAAAAATAATCCTTAAACTTTACTTAGTATTATATGCTTTCCAAAGCCTTTGTATTTGTGTTATTTTATTTTGTTCTCATGTACTTTATAGTCCACTGGAATAAAAGAAAGCCCCATGTGAACTATGACTTCTTAATTAGCCTCATCCCATATTTCCAATTTTCAGAGTAATACCTGGACATGATAAAAACCTGACAATTTTTGAATGAAGGAATGGTCTAGTTATTTAACGTGAGGTAGAAGGTGAAATATGCCAGAGTCAGGAAATCACAGTGAAGAGATATAGGTTAAGAGGTAGGGAATTTAGGTTTGAATTTTCCTTTTACTATCTGACCAGTTCTCTGGTCTCAGGTAAGAACTTAAACTCTGATTCCCACTGGCCTCATTAATTAAACAAATAGATAATGACATTTAACTCTGTCATGTAGATTAAATGACAGATATGAAAATGTTTAGCACAAGGTTTGCATGTAGAAGATATTCAATTAATATTAGTGTCTCTTCCTTTCTCTTCCCATAGGAGACATACAAACAAATTGCTATGGAATTTCAGAGGAATTATAATATTCATTTTTTTAAAATATATGAAATCTGAGAGTCTTAAGACATTAAATGACTTGCCTGGAGTCACTCAGCTAATAAGTAGGAAAGCTAGAGCTGGTTCTCAGCTCTCCCAAATATTAGATTATTGCTTTTACAACAGTACTCCGTGGCCTCTACAATCCCAGAGTTGGGATTGTGCTTGAAACATCCTAGATCTGAGTATGTAGCCCACTCTCCAACCATAAAGGCAATACTTTTTCTAAGAGAAATGGGGACTGAGGAGTTACAGATCTGTAAGGCCATTAGACTCTCCAGGGAACATATTGCTACCATCAAAGAAGACCTCTGAGGAAACCTCTGAAATTTTAATTCAAGCAAAATTATAAGCATATTTGCCCTCTGCATGGCTCACATAATACTAATTAGAATTCTCAAGTCATGAGTTCAGGAACCACAGAATTAATATAAAACATGTTTATTATTTTGCATAATGAAATATGTCAAGCTCCATGGAAATTAAAACAACCAGTCATCTCTTATCAGCGATACTCAAATGCCATCGTACCGCCACTGAATGTCAGTTCCGTTCAGGCCCGGCACAGAACTGCCTTGCCTTGATTCGACAGCACGCAGCCACGTATGTTTCAAGGAAGGAGACATGAAAAGGTATCCACTGAGTGAGCTATGGCTCATAACAAACTGGCAATCAAAATGCATGATATGACATAGGATAAAACCAAAGAGTTCATGGTAAGAAAACAAAGGACTACAAACCACACATGAAAAGACTAATTTTCTATATGAAAGCTTCCCACAGGTTGTTTCCAAAGGTAGACTTGCTCAGTGGGGTGAAAACTGGGATATTCACTGCCTACCTGTGAAGGTAATTTGTCTTCTGGCATACAAAGCAAAAGAGATAACTAGTGATAGGCAGCAATATATAGTTTATAAAGTATGTTGGCATGATATTTGTCATTTTCTAAATTTGAGCTAAATTCTAAGAAATGCTTAAACTGTGTTTTTATTTTAATCCATGATGATTAAGAAACTGAGACCCAAAGAAGCCATGTAATAGGTATTTATTCATTCAGCCAATCAGCTCCCAATTGATTGAATGAATACACACCTATCACATAGCTTCTTTGGGTTTCAGTTTGGATCACTCAACTCCCAATTCCAGGACTGGTTTGTGGATTCAGGTGAGGCAGGTTAATAAACCACAATCCCTATCCTAATAAAACTAATTTTCTAAGTGAGACTCTCTACCACCACCACCACCAGCAACAACAAAAATACTGTAACATTCTAAAGCTCTCTTAAGGAAACAGGTACATATATCACCAATAATAACCTAAATAATTTGTTAAAGCTACCAGTCAAAAACAAAAACTAGGTGTAAATAGAAATTTTGGCCCAAACACCAAAGCAATGATCTCTTGTGCCAGAAGAAGCCCTACTTGAAAAAACGATATCTATTAAGTGTTGAGGCAGTTATTACCTGAAAATTTTAACCCCTGGTACTTTAGAGTTTTGAAAATACTTTCTTGCGTATTATGTTTCTTAATCCCCACATGTGTCAGGTATCACTTTCTTCATCTTACATGTATAGAATTGAGGCAGTTATAAATAAAATGATTTGTAAAAGGTAATAGAGAAAGGAAAATGGTGAAGCTAGGGTTGGATGCAGGTATATGAAGGCCAGATACAAGGCTTTTTTCCAATATGCCGCAGGATGAGTTGCTTAAGGTCACATAGATGCATAGCACCGAAGCTGCGCCTGGAATCTACATTGTGAAATTCCGAGTCCCAGGCTGCTTCCACCACAGACATGGTTCTTACTTATTGTTTAATACTTAGGAATTTGTTTAAATATAAATGATGTTCTTTTTCAATAATTTTAACATCTTCAAAACATAATTAGGTGGTTAAGAACTTGAAGTAGGGAATCTCAGATTTGATGCTGAATCCCAGCTCTCTGACACTACCTAGGTAATTTACTTTAACTGTTTGAACCTCAGTTTTCTCATCTGTAAAACAAGATAGTAATGTCTGTCTCACAGGCTGTTTCAAAGACTAAATGAGATATTAAGTTCCTTAACATAATCCCTGATAATGGCAGATTTCTTATTGAATAGCCATTTAATTAACAATAGCATAGTGACAATTTAGTAGCAAAAATTTCCACAGGTACTCAGAAACATTATACTTTTCTCAATTGGATCCCATGACCTGTATCCTAAAGAGGTGCTCAAACAAGGCCTGTGTCCTATATTACAAGCTGGAATCTCCGCACAATCTGCAGATTCATAACAACACTACCAGAACTGCTATACTAATCTAAAAGATATTTGTCACCTTAATGGACATCTTGGGTGAAAACGCTGTACTGGCTCAAATATAAAGCAAAGATTAACAGTTTTACTTTCCTTCACATACACATATTAATCATTTGCTTTTAAACTATCTGCATGTCTGGCAAAAGGAATAAGAGAATAGACACTAGAGTCAGGTTACTTCAGTCTAAATCCATTCTCTGGATTTAGACTCAGAAGCTGTGTAATTGTGGGTAATATTATTCATTCACTCATTCATTTATCTATTCATTTATTTAAAATAATTATTGATGATCTGTATGCCAGGCATGGTCATTTTTTTTCTGGGGATACAGAGTTGAATAAAACAGACAAGGTCCCTGCTCTCAAGGAGAATACATTTTTAGGGTGGAAAGACACAATGTAAGACACAGGTGAAAATAAAATAAAATAAAATCAGATTGTGATAAAGGAAATTAAATCAACATGGTCATATGATAGAGTGTTTTGGAAAAGGGCCATTAGATAAGGTGGTTATTAAAAAAATGTTGGAAGAACATTCTGCTCTGAGCTCAGTTCCCTTCTGATTAGATAGCTGGAAGGGATAACTGACAGTTTTCATTCAGGCATGCAATAGACTCTACTCACAAACATGATGTCTCAGGCAAATGGCTTTGGCTAAATTAAGGAAAAAGTAAATTTATTGCTAGAAAATTAGCTTAAAGAGTCAATGAAAAATGAATTACAAAACTAGGTTCAAACATGGGCAAAAAGCAGTAAAGTCCCTGGAGTCTTGATAGAAGGAACTGCTTAACACCTTTTCAGAGCATTTTCCTATTCTCGCATTCACTCCAATCTGGCCAGGGAGTGTGATCTAGCTTTGGACACCCAAGCTCACTTTGCCTAAGGTAGGATAGGGCACCTGCATTTAGAGTTCCAGAGCATCAGGGGAGTGTCCCTTTCCATTTGGACTGGGGACAAGTAAGCAGAAGATAAACGAAGGTCTCAATTCCTTAACACTTTAGTAAGATTCAAGATCCAGAGTACACTGGGACTGGAAAACCAGAGTAGTAATTTAAAAGGTAATGAATCCCCAGTACAATGTAGTATAAATGTTGAGATTTCTTCTCATGCTAACCAATTTTTCTATGCAGACAGGAACTTGCCCCAAAGCAATTTAATGATCCTTGTTTCCTGATACAGATGTCATTTTACATAGCAATTCACAAAAATATTCTAAAGGACCTTACAGTAATTTTAATTCATACAGATATGACAATTATCTCTTGAAATTTGCTCATCTGACTTTAGACAATGTGGTTTTTGGCAAGTACACCCACCTCACCCCTTGAAGTCAATTTCTTTTGTTGTTTGGCCCATAGTAGGTTCTCAAACAGAAGCTAGGAATAATAGGATATGGATACAATATTTCCAACTTTTACAATTCTTACCACTCAATTATTCCAAAATGGGAAATAGATCTCCACATGCAAAATTTATATTTTAAGCTTTTAATTATGGAAAATTCCAAATTTATAAAAGGTCATTTATTTTCTAAGTACATTCTAAAATGTTGACATAAGAAATAGTAAGATATCTGTGAATTGGGAGCTAGTAGGGGAAACTGGACATGAGCTGATAACAGGTGAAACTGAGTAATAGGGATAGGACATTCCATTATGGGATTCTTTCTATTCTTTGCTTTTAATTCTCCGCTATGGAATTGGGATAAAAATATTTCACTTGTGTTTTTGAGATTTTTTGAGAAACAGTCAGGCATATGTAGGTTTTTGTAAACTTTCCAGTACAGTGTGAATGTAAGGGACTTTATTTTCTATAATGATAAAAATTGAACTAATGTTCTCTAAATTATATTTTAGTTCTACAATTGTCTTCAATGATATAGTTATCTGATCAAGCTATCAAAAAAGTAATTTGTTAAAGGGAAACAAATGATATAGTGGAAGGATCATTAAAATAAAGATATAGAACTTCTTTTTAAGCTTTAAACATATTGATGCCTAGAAGACTTTTGATTCTCCATCCTGCTTTTGCCCCCAACCAATGCTATGAACCTTGGACTGAGTGCCTCACCTTCTAGTTTCACCTGTAAAATGAGGGAAATTAATTACTCTATTTCAGATTATTAAAAAAACTCTGTTAATATTTTCTAGGGGTGTTTATTATGGAGGTCTGCAATTTATTCAGCCCTCTAAGGATCTACTTCTTAATAATGGCAAGCACAAAGTAGGGAAATATGCAAAAGGAAAAAAAAGATAACAAACACTATAACTAGTAGAAAGCTGGACATCAAAGTAAGTTTATCATGATTCATCAAAGGAAATTCTCTGTGGACAAGAAGGTCAGGGATAAGTGCCTAATTGGAATAGTTAGGAAGGCAAGAATTAGAAAACTGACAAAAACTGACCATGCTAGGTGGAACTGAAGAGATTCTCCTATAATACATTCTATTATTAAAAATATTCCTGGAAGTGGTGGTTCTAATAATGATTTGAAGGATAGGAGTCAAAACTAGCAGTATAGAGCAGAGGAGTAATCTGATGGAAAAGTGAAGGCCAGGTATAATACAATTTCCTATTTAAGAGACCTTTTGCAGTGGTCTGTTTTAATAGACAGAAAAAATGCCCAAAGATAAGGACATTGCTTTGTTCATCTCTGAATACCTAATACTTCCTTAAACGGTTTTCTCAGGATTAGAGTGAATATATGTAAAGGATCTAAGAGGAGGTTTGGAGGAATAGACACATAATAAATGTCCCCCAATTATATTTTAGGGAAAGGCGGTGAGTAAAGATCGGAACAAATGGGTGAAGATTATTTGAAGCAGGTGAATTTAATGTCAAAGTCTGTTTCTCATGCAGTCTTCTAACGGGGACCCCTAGGTCCTCCCGTAATGGAAGGGCTATCTGCCTGAATGCTTGTTTGGACTTGGTTTCCCATAAAATATCTGTGTGTCACAGGTATTTTCATAGGAATGGATGCGTTGAGACACCTTTGTGGCCAGGTCATCCTCATCTACCACTAAGCAATCTGTCCGTGCCACTTGTTCCAGGTCTAGGGCTAGACTGCCTGCTAAATTAAAATGATAGATGGTCCTTCAGAAAAGTCTGACTCAGCAGGTTTAACAGTATATGCATTTGTCCTAGAAGTTTAATAAAAGCCCAGACATATTTAAAAATGGACCTCTGTGAAGAAATTGAAATATTGTCCTGTAAGCATAACTGCATCATTCTTACCATGATAACTTAGATTTGAAAGGTGCCTTTAAATTCTGTGACTCGTCAATGTTTATTCCTTCTTAGATTCACAAGCACTCTGTAAGGAGATTACTTTGTTTTTTCCCCTACAATGCACTCTAATGAATTAGAGTGTGACTTTGAAAATCCGCCCATAACTGAAATATGGATGTAGCTCTTCTACTAAATATGGCATTAAAAACAATAGCGAACATAGCTACCATCATTTGCTGAGCATGTACTATGGACCAGACTTTTCATGTGTTATCTAATTTAGTAACTATGAACAAGTAATATTACTCCAATTTTGCAAACACAAAAAACCCTGAAGCTCAGAGATGTAAAGCCCAAGTTTCAAACTCAAGCTTGTCTGACATGGAAACCCCTGTTTTTCGGCTATCCTCTTCATCCGCAAAGGGATAAAAAGTTTCAACTGCTTACATGTTAACTTACAGCAGGAAAATCACAGATATGATTATTTGTATTCATAATACCAAATTTTACCTAACTACTAAATGTTTGTCTTATTAAAACCCATTCTGGGTATTACTAATTCTCAATTATTAATGATATCCCTTTTATTATCAAACACTGTTACGACTAGATATTTTAGTTCAGCATGTGAAACCTCATTACTTATTTATCAAAGATACAATTTAAGTCCTACTTCAAAGATAAAGCCTGAGATTGTGCTGACCTAATTGCCAACATTCTTTTTCATCTTCAGAATTTTTCCTTAAAACTCAGTTGATTAATAAGTAAAATAAAAACTTGTATAATTTTTTCTAGGCATTTAAACTAACCTTTTTAACAAGCCATTTTTAACACTGAAATATTCATGCAGCACTAGTACTTGTAGAAATATAAGTGACGACCCAAAGGGTCATATACAGATAATGGAAGTTGATAGTTTGAGCTTCACCTGATAAAAGCAGTCCATGTGTTGACTTCATGTTTTAGCAGCAACATCCGTAGATTGACTCCAAAATTTGATTGTGCTAAGACCGAGGAAACCATCCATCTGCAAGTCAGTTCAAATACACCCCTGCCCCTATACACATGTATACAACTACATATAACACAAATATTTGTTCTTATTTCTATGCAATATTATGGATAGTTTGTTTGCCATTCAGTCTTTTATATTCTTGTATGTAAAGTTAGTTAAAATTGCCAATGGGCAGGAATACTGGACTTGGATTCCGGAGAGCTGGCTCTATTGGTGTCTTTTGATGTGATACTCAATCTTTCTGTATCTCAGTTATGACTATGGTGAAATGATTATATTAAAATGTATCCTATTCATTTCACACAATGAGCACTTATATAGCAACAGAACAATATTATGTGACCCTTCCCTCAAACTTGCTATAAAATATTATGATCTAATGAGTGAAATTTAAATTTTAGCTTTTAAATTACAAGTAAAATTTAGTGAGCAGTACTATATACCAGTATCTGTGTCAAGCACTTGCATTTGTCTTCACAAGAATCATATGAGACAGGTACTGTCTCCATTTCTCCATTTTTTAGCTAGACAATCTAAGACTTAGCATAGTTAAGTAACGTACTTAATTCTAACTCTAGTAAAAATCACTGTAGGTATTGAATCAGAGATACTTAGTTCAAATTCCATCTCCATCATTTAAAAGTTAAATGTTTAAATTTATCTCAACCCCAGATTCCTAATTTTCAAAATAAGGATGCTAACATCTACCTTGTGGTATTATTGTAGGTACTAAATGGGACAAAATGTTTCTAGGCTAGCACCTCCACCTCATATGTTCAGCAATAAAAATGGTAGTTATTATTATTATTACCATTATTTAACAGTAGCAATAGTGCAAAAAAGTGTCAGTTACTTTCAGACACCTTAGAATTCAGCTTGTAAGTGTTTGTCAAGGTGATTTGGGGAACAAGAAGTGTCTTAGGTATATTTTCAGGATTGGAATGTAAACAGAGAACTGTAGAGTATACTTTACAATCCAATCTCATGTATCTTCACTTAACTTTCTAAAGAAAGGCTGTTAAAAGTTGTGGTAAGCAAACTAATATTCCCTCAAAGATGTCCATATTCCAATCCTTGGAACCTGTAAATGCAGAAGTGGCTTTCCAGATGGGATTAAACTAAACACCTTGAAGTGGGGGGATTATTCTGGATTATCCAGTTGGGTCTAGTTTTATCACAAGAGTCCTTACTAGAGTCAGAAAAAGACGTGTGAGGACAAAATCAGAGTCAAAGAGAAATTTAAAGATGCCATGTTTTTGGCTCTCAAGATAGAGAAAGGAGCCATAAAACAAGGAATACTATAGAAGCTTCCTCTAGAAGCTAGAAAAGGCAAGGAAACTGACTCTCCTTAGAGATTTACGAAGGAACAGAGCCATTTAGAAACCTTGATTTTAGCCCAATAAAACTCATTTTGGATTTCTGACCTCCAAAACTGTAAAATAATAAATTTGTGTTCTTTTAAGCCACAAAGCTTGTGGCAATTTATTACAGCAGCAATATGACGCTAATAAAAGTGTGGTGGGCAATAACAGGGTGAATGATGTTGATATATCTGGTATATGAAAAAAGGAATGAAAATTATAAGAATTTATTACAGCCTCAAGAACTGCCCAGAGGAGATGATATGCCAGCAGATAACTGGCAAGTACTCTGTTCCCTCAGTGAATTTGTCCTTAACGGGGATAGAAAACCATGGGGCAAGCACAGCTTAAAAATATTAGTGGCTAAGGTCATTCTGCTTCCCTTGTTCTAATTCTTTGTTCCTTCTGTAATTACATTTTTATTACAATTTAGCTTCTGAAGTAGACATTTCTATTGAAAAGATTAGATGAATTGCTAGTGAAGTTTTCTTTCTGCCTGACAGATTTATCCCTCACTACAGATTAGTTGGCATCAAGTTTCTATGTACTCATTCATTTATACATTCAGTGGATATTTGTGGAGCCTTTCTTATGTGTCAGGTACAGTGTTATTACAGGCACAGAAATAAATTAGATATGGTTCCTACCCTCAGTGAGCTTACAGTTTAAGGAGAGAAACAGTCTAAAGATTCATGAACTAACAATTACAATGCAGAATGGTAAATATTAAAATAGGAATAAATACAGTGTGCTTTCAAAGTGCCAGAACAGTAGCTAATTCAGATTTGTGGGAATCTGGGAAGGCTCTAAAGAGAAAGTAATGAGATTTACTGAGATTTAAAATCTTATTAACTAGGTTAACATGAATTAGTGTTTTAAACCTGATCACTTCTGGATATACTGAATCAAGCCCCTGCTTTTGTAAAGCTGAGTACTATTAATGGATGCTAATAAATAAAAATTCTGGGTATAGCATACTTGCTGGAATAGCCTTGACACTCTTAGCTAGAATGCTTTGACATTTTTGTCATGTTTTTACATTTAGCATATTAGGTTATTAAATGCATACATATATCAAGCACTATAAAATATTCTTAGTGAGAACTAAATCTTGACTTTTCTATAGTTCTTTTAATTTAAGGTGAAGAGACTCCAAGAGTCAGTTAATTTTCCACCAAGGAAAGAGGAAGTCAAAAGTCATTCAACCTTAAAATGTATTAAGAAACAATGAATTAGTTTAGAGTAATGATTACATATGGAATTTTCACTAACCCTAATTCTCAAATTCAAACTTGATATACATTTTATTAGGAACAACTATGTCTCTATGTAACTCCGCCTCAAATAAAAATCATTTTTTTTTATCATTTGATCATTTTTTTACCTGGGAAAAGGTAAAGGTATTTTAATACTTGGCTGAAAATTTCACAACTTGTTTGTAAAAACTGTCTCAGAGTTATAAAAGTGAAACTTTATTAGGTATTTCTTTTTTTACTCCATGCTTAGCAAACAAAGTGATAATATTTGATTTCTGTAATGAAGACATAATAATCAATTCTCTATATAGCAGCCAAAAGGACACCTTTCAAAATACAAATCACATTATTTTATTCCCCTCAAAATCCTCCACTGGTTTCTCATCTCATTCTGAATGAAACCACAAGTCCTTACTGTGGCTTATAATATTCACATGTGTTGCCTGCCCCACCCTTTATAACTACCACAATACATTTCTGACCTCACTTCCTACCAGTTTGACTTGTCAATATGCCACACTGGCCTTTCTGGCTGTTTCTTAAACACAGTAAGTATGGTACAGCCACAGGGCCTTTGCATTAACTGTTATCTTTCAGGGAGATAACTCTCTCCTCAGTATATCCATAATTAACTCTCTTATTTCTTTTAGGCTTTTGCTCAAATACCATCTTCACAGGAATTTCTCCCTTCACACTTGTATCTAAAAGGCCCTCACTGTCATTCTTCCCACCACTATCTCTTTCCCGTATCATTCTCTAATTCTGCTTTTTTTCTATAGCACTTACCACCATCTGATATTTATATTATATGCTTATTTGTTTATTGTCTACTCCCACTAGAATGTAAACTGTGTGAAGACAGGAACTTGTTCTGGTTTGTGCATCATTGTATCTTTAGTGTCTTCACTGCTGCCTAATATAAATCAGTTGCTCATAATAATAAATGTTTATTATTGACTGAATGTAGGTATATAGAGTATATGGACTCCTATGCATGACTCCCAGTTATACTACCAATATATATAAATTCTGGAAAAATGTGGAAATAAGTATTTTAAATATACAGCTGAGCTAAAACATAAGAATTGAAAATCTCTGGGTGCCAGAAATGTAACAGAAACCTGAAGCCAGAACAATCAATTTATAAGCCAAAACTAGTATATTGGACTGTATAAACCATAACAACGTAAAACTTGAGCTTTAATGGCCACCTGAGTTAGAAGTCATGTCATAGATTTGAAACTGTGACCTTGTATAAAGTCCGAATTCTGGAACAGGTGCCCCTTAGATAAAGGGAATTAGAAAATCCATAACCTTATCTTAAGAAACAAGTAAGATAGTCTCTACTTTAAATTAAAATATCTCCCAAGGAAATCTGAATCCCCAAGCAAGTTCCACCTGCGGTTGTATATTACAAACTTACAGTTCCCATATGGAATGAGAATCTCTTAAGTTGAGGCATTAATGTAAAAAACTGTGGTTCTAAACAAGTGAAACCTTTGGATTGTACAGCAGAAGCAATTACACACTGCTTCACAAGTGATATTCCTCAATCTAGGGCAGGTGGAATTGCCACTGATAAAACAGCTCCTATCAAAGTTGAATTTACAATAATAAGTTATAAACTACATGAGAAAACGCTCCACCAGTTGGGAGAGTTAGCATCCATGACAAATGGAATGATCAACACACAAGCGTTTGAAAATAAAAATGTAACAATCTGAAAGAAAGTATAAAATTTATATGTTTAAAATGACAAAATAGTGGGTGAATTGGCCAGCAGATTTTTTTCACATCTGAAAAGCGAATTAATGAATTAAAAATTATGCAGAATACAAAACAGAGTGAAAAATGTGATGAGATATACGAAAAAGACTGTGATATGGAGGGGAAACCAAATTTATACCTATTCAGAACGAGAGAGAATGAAGAAAAGGTAATACTGAAAGACTGAATGATTGAAAAAGTTAAAATTTAAGTAAGAAAAAATAAATACTCAAATATGAAAAAGCATACCGAATTGTAAGCAACAAAAAGAAAAATAAATTCACTCACAGGTAATTTTTACTAAAAATGCAGACTACCAAAAATAAAACCTTAAAAACACTCAGCATATAATAGCAGCTCATTTATTCTTATTATGTTTATTAGACAATAATTAGAAATGGTAAGTTAGAATAAGGTGATGCTGCCATCTGGAAGTCCAAAGAATTGTTAGTTATTATATTGCCAAAATTGGAAAGAAAAAAATAACATTCGATGAGTAACTACTATGTGATGGGTACTAACCTACATGGGTTTTTATTTTTATTTCTAACATGTGCTATCTAATTTAACATCCAAGAATTCTCAAGATCATATTAAACACATTTTATACAAGTGAAATTGGCTTCAGAAATAATAATCTTGCCCAAAAAGGCTATCAATAAATTAAAGAACCAGAAATCCCAAAGTTTTGTCTCAAAATTACACTATATAGATACAAAACAGAAACAGAAAACAAAACAGAACAGAACAGAACTACATAATTATACTATTAACCGGGTTGTGTGACTTTAAAGAAGTAATGTAGCCTGAGACTCTGTTTTTCAATCTGGAAAATGGGACTAAAAATAATACTAACCTCATACAATTGTGAAAAAGTTTCTAAATGTAGGTAATATACAACTTGGCACATATTGAGTACTTTTGAAATGCTAGCTGTTTATGTTACTTATAATTAATTATGACATTTAACAGTCAATCATTGTAGGAAAACACCATGTTTTATTCATCTTTTATTCTTTATAGCCCGACATAATAGTAATTTAATTAATATTGAGTAAATTATTATTAAAGTACAATAATTTATGTTCATAGTATTGATCACAAAAAAGGTTTGTGTGTGTGTGTGTGTGTGTGTCTGTGTGTTCTCTAAGACGAAACAGCTAAGTAATCCATTTAGAAAGTTCTCCATCCAATGTGTTAAGTAATTTGTAACACTTTAAAGAGTAAACTTATCAGGGTAACATTTCCCATGAAACAGCTCCTTCCCTGATGTCTGGAATTCGATGCTAAGGAAGTACTAACTGGATTCCAGAAGGAGAAAATACATCTGTTTCTCAGAAGATATCCTCTGGATAAAAATATGTATATAGATAGATAATAATAGTCTATTAAATGGGTTTAATGTGGAGGGGGTGCTAGGAAAGTGATAATTCATTACCAGAAGATTACAGCCCCCAGCGTATAGATTCTTGATATCAAATGAAGAAACATTTTTTTAAAAATTTGTCTTTTGTTGGCCGGGCGCGGTGGTGCACACCTGTAATCCTAGCACTCTGTGAGGCCGAGGCGGGCGGATCCCTCAAGGTCAGGAGTTTGAAACCAGCCTGAGCAAGAGCGAGACCTTGTCTCTACCATAAATAGAAATTAATTGGCCAACTAAAAATATATAGAAAAAATTAGCCGGGCATGGTGGCACATGCCTGTATTCTCAGCTATTCGGGAGGCTGAGGCAGAAGGATCGCTTGAGCCCAGGAGTTTGAGGTTGCTATGAGCTAGGCTGACGCCATGGGAAGCAGAGTGAGACTCAGTATCAAAAAAAAAAAAAAAATTGTCTTTTGTAATATTTTATTTTTAAGCTAGAATGCCCTTCTCCTTTCAATTTATTATAGTACTAATCAAATGAAATGAATGAATGAATGTATGAATAATAGAAATGAACACAATCTTTGGAAACCCTCCTTACTCTTAATTCAGTCCAAATGGTAATTTTTCTTTGGACCCAAGACTGAATGAATCTCTCCTTCAGGAACTACTGAAAAATACTGAAAAATAATGATAAACATTTATACTTCAGTTTATATCAGAGTTTATATACATTTTGTCTCTTCAACAGGATCTGAAATAATGCCTGTACTTAGTAGGTTCCAAACAAATCTAAATTGAGACTTAATTTAATAACTTACACTGATGACTACTGAAGTGCTGAATAGTATGCTAATTATCAACAATTTCAGGACCTAAATAATTCACTGCTTATTTGAATGCTAATGTCAATAACAATCTTAAATAATAAAGTAACCACTGAGAAGTTTCATGGTGCTTCCTGAGTGCTAGATGGTGCCAGAGAACTGTGCTAGTTCTTACATACTCTTCCTCAGTGCTTCTCAAACTTGCCTGATGATAAAAATCATCTGAAGTACATGTTAAAATGCAGGGTCTCACGCCCAGGCCTCAAGATTCTGACTCAGTAAGTCTAAATGGGCGCAGATGTGTCAATTTTTTTAAAATTATCCAACATAGTTATTATAGTTAGGTAAAATTTGATACAAGCTATTTTAATTGTCACAACAACATCTGAAGTAGATGAATTTATTGAGACTAATAACAATTAGGTGACATGCTCAAGGTCACATACCTAGCAAATGACAGAGGTAGGGTTCAAACTTAGCTCTATGTTCCTCAAAGCCTACAAGTCTACTGCCCCATTTTGCTGTTTTCTTCAGCCAATGTAAGCAAAGTGTTCTAGGATTATTTGTCTTTTTTTTACATATGAGCAACACACCAGGTGGCATTTCCAAATGCAATAGGCATTTCTTGGTAAATCCATAAAGGCATCGCTACTGTTCCCTCCCAGTAGAAGCGCTTGAGCACCTTTTGTGGCATGATAAGCTTTCTTTAGCTTTCTGCCTGTCCACAGATTTCTTAGTAAGGAACGTCAATATTTATCAAGAACTTCTAAGAGCTTAGAGAATATTATGGGCAAAGTAGAGCCAACTGTTAGGATGCAGTACCTTAAAAATAACAGGTTCAAGAGAATCTGAAGAAAATAAAAGGCTACTATAAGTCTGTCCCGTGTGCTTCCACTTTATTTACCTTATTTATTTGTTTTTCTTATGCAATTGACTCAGAGCTCCTTCAAAGCAAGTGTTGTTTCTCAATCATCTTTGGATTTCTAGTGACATGCACAGGAAAACACATAATGAAAGCACAATAAATTTGTAGCGTGAAAGTTTAAAAGAATGTATTCATTATATGATCATAAGCAAATAGCTTAGTCTCCATAAGGTTTCAGTTTCTTTCTCTGAAAGGTTAAAATAATAGTCGGCCACCTATTTCACAGTATTGTTGTACTAATAAAAGGAGGCATGTGAGAGCACCCTGTAAACCACAGGAAACCACATGTGAATGCCAGCTGTGTGGATTATGTCCCATTTATCATTCCATTCACTTTTCAGTACCTATCACAATGACTGGTCCAAACAATTTTTAACTGCTAACTCTAAGCTTAATTTACTGTGAGAATGGCAGCAGAGTCCTCAATATCACTTAATTTTCATTTCAACTCCATAAAATGGTTACTGATATTATCGTTTAACAGGTGAAAAAGCAAAGACAGACCAATGACTTATTCAAGGTAACATACAGTGAGTTGTAAAAAAGATTAGAATGAGTCATGGGGGTTTTGTTTCAGAGTTTTTGTCCTTAACAATTAATTTGCAGAGCAGAGGGATAGAGAAAAATAGCAGAGTAAGACTCTCCAATGATAGTCCTACTGCAGAAACATCAATTTGAACAACTATCCACATATAAAAATACCTTCACAAGAGCTAAGAAAATCACATGAGAGAACATAGTACCTGGTTGTAGTATAATAATAATAATAAGAGAAGTATTGAAGAGGTTAGGAAGAACAGTTTTACATTACCTGTGTTACCCTACCATCCCCAACTATAGGTAGTGCAGCATGAAAAGAGATGCTGTCCACTTGGAGGGAAAAGAGGAATGTGATCACAGGGCATTGCCTTGCATGGCTACACTAGACCCACCACAGTAAAACCAAATATACCCCCATGGCCCCATACTCTATGCTGGTACCCACAGATTGGATTCTGGACTTACCCTAGTGCCAGATGAGACCACATGGCCCCAAATTTCAGGCTTGCATGGCTGGCCCAGATGACCACTGGGGCAATTTTGGCAGTTATAGATCCTGGACAGCCGTCAGCAGCAGGCAGCTGTCAGCAGCCCAAGCTTCTGATATGCCCTGATGCTGTGATGGTCACATCTGCCCCAGGCTTCTGGCATACCCTAAAGCTGTACCTACTGCAGGGTTTCCCCAGATAAAGCCAGCCTAAAAAGATTGGAATAAGCACCTATTTCTTCAAAAACACAGACATCATCATGGAACAATAAAGGAAAAGAACAATCGGGAAACATGACATCACTAAATGGACAAAATAAAGTACTAGTGACTGACCCTAAAAAAATGGATATATATGAACAGCCTGACAAAGAATTCAAATAACTGCTTTAAAGAAGCTCAATGAACATCAAGAAAATATAGAAAAACAATGAAATTCAAAGAAATAAGGAAAATAAAAAGTGACCAAAATGGAAAATTTAACAGAGAGATCAAAAGAATTTTAAAAAATCAAACAGAAATTCTGGAGCTTAAAAATATAATGAACACAATTAAAAATGCAATAGAGATCATCAACAACAGAATTGATCAAGCAGAAGAAAGAACCTGTGAATTCTAAGACAGGTTATTTCTCAGAGGAGAGTACAGAATGAAAAAGAATGATGAATGCTTATAGGATTTGTCAGATGGCATCAAAAGAGATAATGTTTGAGTCATAGGAGTTTAAAAAGGAGAAGAGAAAGATAAAGGGCTATAAAGCTTATTTAAAGAACTAGTGGTATAAAACGTTCCAAACCCGGAGAAAGATGTAAATATTCAGGTTCAGAAAGGTCAAAGGTCACCAATTAGATTTAATCCTACAAGACTAACCCCAAACATAATTAAACTGCCAAAAATGAAAGATGAGACAGAATCCTGAAAGCAGCAAGAGAAAAGAAAAAAATGACCACCCATATAGCTAGTAGCAGACTTTTCAGTAGAAACCTTATAGACTAAGAGAATGGGATGATATATTCAAAGTTCCCAAAGGGGGAAAAATTGCTATGAAAGAACACTACACTCAGCAAAACTGCCTTTCAGAGGTGAAGGAGAGAAAAAAGACTTTCTCAAACACACAAAAGCTGAGGGACTTTATCATCACCAGTTCTGTCTTCCAGAAATGCTAAAGGGAGTTATTCAAGTTGAAAGAAAAGGATGCTAATTAGTAACATGCATCTTAAAGTATAAAATTCCCTGGTAAAAATAAGCAGATGGTCAAATTCACAATACTCTAATGGTAGTGTTTTAATCACTTATATCTCCAGTATGAAGTTTAAAAGACAAAACTATTAAAAGTGACAGCTATAATAATTTGGTAAGAAATAAGCTATATAAAATATGTAAATTGTGACAGCAAAAATTCAGAATGTTGAGGGGGAATGGAGTAAAAGTGTAGAGTTTCTTTTTTGTTTATTTGCAATCAAAGGTAAGTTGTTATCATTTAAAAATAATCTTTTATAATGACAAGGTTTTTTATAAGCTTCATGGTACCTATGAAGCAAAAATTTATAGTAGATACCCAAAAATAAAAAAAAGGAATCAAAACATACCACTAGAGAATCACTTAGCCACAAAGCAAGACGGCAAGAGAGGAAAAAAGGAAGAAAGGACCTACAAAACAACAACGAAATGACAAAATGACAGTAGCAGGTCCTTACCTATCAGTAATTACATTGAATTTAAATGGATTAAATTCTCCAACCAAAATACATAGAGAATGGCTGAATAGGTAAGAAAAACAAGACCCAAATACTACATGCTGCCTACAAAAGACTCACTTTCACTGTAAGGACACACATAGAGTAGATAAAAGTGAAGAGAGTAAAAAAAGATATTTCAGGCAAATGAAAAATAAAAGAAAGCAAGCAGAAGGAGCTATACTTATATTAGATAAAATAGACTTTAATTCAAAAATTGTAAAAAGAGACAAAGAATGTCATCATATAATGATAAACGGATCCACACAGCAAGTGGATATAACAATTATAAATATATACACATCCAACATCAGAGGACCTAAATATATAAAGTAAATATTAATAGATCTGCCAGGAGAGATAGACTGTAATACAATAATAGTAGAGGACATTAACACCCCACTTTCAACAATGGACAGCTCATCCAGACAAAAAACCTATAGTGTAGAACTTAAATTCTAAATCAAATAGATCTAACGGACATATACAGAACATTCCATCCAACAGCTGCAGAAAACACATTATCTCAACTGCACGCACTCTAGGACAGATCACATGTTAGGCAACAACACATTGAAGAAAATTGAAATCACATCAATTATCTTTTCCAACCACAATGGTATGAAACTCAACTAAGAAAAAGAGAGAAGACTCAAATAAATAAAATCAGAGATGAAACGGTGACATTAAAATTTATACTGCAGAAATACAAAGGATCATAAGAGACTATTATGAACAATTATTTGCAAACAAGTTGGACAACCTAGAAGAAATGGATACATTCCTAAACAAATATACCTTCCTGAGACTAAGACATGAAGAAAGAGAAAATCTGAACAGATCAATAACAAGGAAGGAGATTTCATTAGTCATAAAGTCGTCCATGAAAGAAAAGCTCAGGATCTGATGGCTTCACTGCTGGATTCTAACAAACATTTAAGAAGAACTAATACCAATTCTTCTCAAAACCTTCTAAAAAATTGAAGAGAAGGGAATAACTTTGAACTCATTTTATGAGGCCAGCATTGTCCTGACACCAAAGCCAGAAAAGGAACTACATAAAAAAAAAAAAATACAGAGCAATATTCATGATGAACATAGACACAATAATCCTCAACATAACACTAGCAAACTGAATTCAACAACATATTACAAAGATCATTCACCAGGATCAAGCAATCTTGCTCATAGTCTTGATCACTGTGATCAAAACCAAAAACCATAAAACTACTACAAGGAAACATAGGGGAAAAGCTCCATGACATTGATCTGAACAATGACTTTTGGATATGACCCTCCAAAACACAGTCAACAAAAGCACAAATAGATAAATGAGATTATATCAAACTAAAAAGCTTCAGCACAGCTAAAGAAACACTCAGTAGAGTGAAGAGACAACCTACTAAATAAGAAAAAAATATTTCTAAACTATAAGTCTAATAAAGCATTGATATTCAAAATATATAAGGAACTTAAACAACTCAATAGAACAAAACCAAATTACCCAGTTAAAAAATGAGCAAAGGACCTGAATAAACATTTTTCAAAAGAAGACATAAATGGCCAAGAGGTATATGAAAAAAATACTCAACATCACTAATCATCAGGGAAATGCAAATTAAAACCACAATGAGATATCACCTCATACTTATTAAATTGGCTACTATCAAAAAGACAAAATATATCAAGTGCTTATAAGGATGTAGAGAAAGGGGAACCCCTAAACACCTTTGTTGGTGGGAATGTAAACTGATACAGCCATTAAGAAAAACAGTATAGAGATTCCTCAAAAAATTAAAAATAGATCTACCATATGATCCAGCAAATATACCAACTACTGGGTATATATCTAGAGTAAACTAAATTAGTACATTGAAGAGATATCTGCACTCTCATGTTTATTGCAGCATTATTCACAATAACCAAGATATGGAATCAACTTGTGTCCATTGACAGATGAATAGATAAAGAAAACGTGGTATAGATACACAATGAAATACTATTCGACCATAAAAAGAAGGAAATCCTGTCATTTGCAACAACATAGATGAACCTGAAAGATATTCTGTTACACGAAATAAGCCAAGCACAGAAAGATAAATAAGGCATGGTGCCCCTTACTTACATAAAGAATCTAAAAAATTTGATCTCATAGAAGTAGAGAGTAGAATAGTGGTTACCAGGGACTGGGATGGTTGAGGGGAGAGGTTGTTGGGGAGATATTGGTCAATGGACACAAAATTTCAGGAAGACAGGAGGAATAAATTCAAGAGATAAATTGTACAACATAATGACTAGTTAACTAACAATGTATCGCTTTCTTGAAAAATTCTAAGACAGTGGATATAGAGTCTTCTCAGCACAAAGACAAAAACTATGTGAGGTATTGCATATGTTAATTAGCTACAATTAGTCAGTCCATAATGTATATTTACTTCAAAACAATACGTTGTGCACAGTCAACACATAAAATCTTAACTGTCAATTAAAAAAAATTAATGTACAACACAGACCTGTGATAGACAGTGGGACTAAAAGAGAGGAGGGGGAAGGAGAAGAAAATACGTGGGATAATAATTCAGCTTATGAATGTTAACAGGCAATATAGAGAAAATGCCCAATAATCTTCCTAGGCACAAAACATACTTAAACCCAAAATGTTTTCTTCAAAATAAACATTACTCAGGGCCTCAACATCTTCTCCTCAAGAAGACAGAAAGTAAACAAACTCCATAATCAATTCCTCCAACAAATCTCACTACCAAAATATGATGAGTGTGTTGAAAGTTCTCCAAACTGTCAGCATCTGCTTTGCTCAGGCCCATCTCATCTGATCATTTATTTGACAGAGGAACAGCTACAGCTTTTGCAGTTTTCCTTAAATTGCTGAGATTTTTTTCCCCCAATTAAATCACCCAGTGACAGCAGCAATTCTATTAGGCTACTTTCTTAACTCAGCCAGAAGGCAGAAAGATAACAAGCTAAGGCTTGCAACAACATAAATCATGTTAAGAACCATCACTCAGTGGCTCCAAATCCAAATCAAAGCAATGAAATACAGGATGACATTGGATGGTAAAATGAAAAATACCAACCATGTTTCTCTGAGACTCAAACATTAATACTCAGCCACATTTTATATAACAGTCTGCTCAGAGGATTAGTAAAACAGAGGCTGTAAAACCTGGAAATCCTCCTACCCACATTAAGCTAATTGAGTTGGAGACATCCAATTCATCATATTTGCAGTCTGATTTATAAGCAACTCACCCTGTCCTGGAGCAGAAAGTGAAATGTTATGAGCTAGCTATTCTTAAAATTTCAAACCCAGCAACTCTGAACCTGTCAATATCTTAATGGTACAGAGAAAAGAAGAATTCCATTCAAGAGCACTTCTATGACCCTGATGAAAAAATAAATATCCAGTGCACATTTTATGACTGATATTTCAACGAACAGTCTAGCCACATATTGGAAACCCTCTGTGCCGGAATTCTGTGGGAAATGCATCGTCATTTTAGCAAGTTGATGGGGTAATTTGAAATCAGTTCTTCACTGAGTTGCAACTTCCTTCCATTCAGCGTAAAGAAAATAGTCTTATGACAGTTAAAACCCAAATTCAGAGAGGCAAGATGTCATTGCTCTTGGCTTGAAAAGCTGGTAAAAGCGTATGACACTAATTAATAAACATAGAAAATTGCCTAACAAGAATTCATCAAAAATAGTGAGGGAGATAGGATCAGAAGCAAAAGTTCTGTATTTAAAACACTCTCCTGAAGCAAATGCACCGTCAAGGGGAACCTGTTGATCTTTGCTGTTTAGGGCTACAGTGAAATCAGGCATGGCTCATAGACACAATGGACTGAGTGAGCTCTTCCTATTTTTTCCTGAAATTTACAAAAGCTTCTCCTCAAGAAGGACAATCATTTCTTAACCAGGCAGAAACAATGAGGCAGAGAAATGAAAATCACAGATTCTCAGAGATGAAAGGGAGCTTGAAATTCATTCTACCCAGAAATTCTTAATCTCAAATCTGTGATCCTCAGGGAATCCTTAAATGGGCTTCAAGTAATCCATACAATTTCTGAAGTTTTATACAAAATTTGTGTAGGTATATATATTATTTTTTTCCCTGGGAAAAGGGCTCATAGTTTCCATCAATTTCTTAAAGGGTCTCATGACTTTAAGATGGTTACAAACACTGTTCAACATCCCATCTCATATCTACAATATGTCATTGAGGATTTTCTAGCTTCTGTTTGAATGCCTCCTATGACAGGAACTCACTACTTTATGAGGCAGCCTATTTTATCTTTGGACAGTTCTATTTAATTTTTTTTAAAACTTGTATGTACTGTGTTTTTCTCCTCATCGTTTGCACTAAAGTTCTTTTTTTTTTATTATTTCAGAATATTATGGGGTACAAATGCTTTCATTACATATATTGCCTTTGCACAGCCTGAGTCAGAGCTACAAGAGTGTGCCCATTCCCCGAACAGTGCACACCTCACCCATTAGGTGTGAGTTTACCTGTCCTCTCCTCCCCCTCCCACCTGCCTGACACCTGATGAATGTTACTTCCATATGTGATCTACACTAAAGTTCTTGGTGTCTACAAAAATTGTACAGAACAGTTCCTTGTTTTAAACAATTTGAAGACAAGAGCTGTTATGTCCTTGTGAGCTGAGTCTATTCTCCTAGGACATCACTCATGCTTTGATGTTCTCCTTTGACATGGTTTTAATCCCATTACCAGCCCATTTTCTCCTCTCTAGAAGAACTTAAATTTGCTTCCATTCTCCCTGAAATATGCTTCTCAGATCCTAATGCTACACTCTAGAGTAGTGCAGAATTGTTCTTGTTGTTCTTGGTATGACAATTCATTAATGTAACCTAAAATCACATTGATTTTTTGAGAGTCTTACTTACACACTGACGACTCCTTGAACTGACTATGCTGAACACCACCCACACCCAGCTGCTTTTTCTTTGTCATGTGTTGTTATTACCTTCCTCACTGACCATTCTAAGGAGAAACAGAATGGAAGGGAAAATGGATGCTAGAGAAATAGGAAGTAGAGGTGGAGGTAGCCACAGGGATCTGGGTTGTGGGGGAAAGCTGCTTTAAGCATAGGTAGTAGAATTCAAGCTGACAAACAACAATCTCCTTAATATTAATAACTGCCCTAAATGTATTTACTATTATCCTCAGTACACAAATGTGAAAACTAGGTTCAGGAGAGTTCAGTTATTTCCCAAATGGTGCACTTCTGATACCAAAGCTTGCTCTTAACCCCTACACTGCTCCGGTAAAGTATCCCAATCAGGGAAATAATAGCATTGCCTCCATGTAGATTGGTCTTGGAGACATGAATCCTTTACTTTTTCTTTTTTTTAAACAAAATGATCTCATCAGTCTCACCAGTGCTTGCATAAATACACAAATGGACATCAGAGTTAAATAATGATGAAGCAGATGCCATTCTTACTGAATCGAACTGATGCACACAATTTAGTTGGAGAGATTTGGGATGAGGGAGATGTTTGTGTAGTGTCAACAACCTGGATCTGGCTCTTTAACAAAACTGAAAATTAGCACAAACAAATAAAACCTCAGTGATGACAATTTTCAGCAACATCCCCTAGAAATTGGAATAAGTAAACCTCTGTGACCTGCTGAGTAGAGCACATCTGCTCTCGACTGTGTTTTTGAAACAGAGAAATAAAATCAGGTCTGGGAATCTAGGACCCAGTTTCCTATCTGTGTGGCTGCTCTGGGGAAGCATTATAACCACTTTGATTCCCAGTTTCTTCATGTGTAAAATAAAGTGGTTAGAATATAGTATTTCAAATGCCCTGCTGAGTTCTAAGTTCTGTGATTCTGTGAGAGTTGCCATTGGAAACCGGGTCATCTGACTTTTTAAGAAATTTATTGCTGAACTTAAAAGCCCCTTGCCTAAGTCCATGCAGCACATGATCTAAATTACAGCAAAGTATCATGTTCTTTGAGAAGGGACTCCCTTTTCAAATTTATATAAATATGTTGAAGGGGTAGTGGCAGCTCTGCTTTAATTGTTTATAACAAAGGGAAAAAACTGTTTTTAGAAATGCTGTTTCTAAACATTTTATGTTGTTGCTTGTTCATAATTAAAAGCTGGTAACATAAATGCCTTATAGTTCACTGAGCAAACAAATCATCACTAAAAATAATCTTACATTAAATTCTTTCACATATAATAGGAGGTAAAACCGGAAAATTTCTAGAGCACCAGTCCTGACATTCAATTACTATAATTTCAAGCTGATTTTTATAAGTCACCCATTACTTCTATATGTGCCCTGTTGCTTAATGGATCTTAACGTGTGTGTATTGGGGGCGGGAGGTGGGGTGCATTATTCTCCACTATGTAAAAGGACTTCAGTAAGTGCCTCTTGAATGCATTTCAAATTAACTTACCTGTGACCCCAAATTGGCCACAAGCTTTATATCACACTCAATGTTCTGCCAATTCAAAAGGAACAAATCAGCTGCCTTTAGAGTGATTTTGGTGAGTCAGCTGGCCTGGGGGAATACATCCTGGTTGCTTCATTAGAGTTAAGTCTGATTATTAGAAACTGACAATTCCTCTGTGAGTTGGGAAAAAAACAGCTCAACTTTCTCTACGATGTTTTCTTGTTCAACATTCTCTCTTAAATAACCTTTATGAGGTTTCCTTTGTATATACCTATTGAAGAATTTAAAAATTGCCTTTTGGAACACATTTTGTACTTATTAAATAAGGTTAAATAAGCCCTTTGTTGTATAACTTCTGCTCATTAAATGATTATTGTACATCTTTATTTCCGTAATAGAATTTAAGTTCTTCATAAAGAGAGGGTTTATCTCTTACTTTTTTTTTTATCGTTCTTGGTGTTTAGCATAATTCTGGTAGCATACATGGCAATCATTTAATAAATATTGCAGCATCATGGAATTCAAGACAATCGTTCTCCAAAGTTAGCACATAACATGGTCACCTGAAGAGGCAATAAAAAATACAGGGCCCCTGGCTTGGTGAAATAGGATGGAGTTGGGCCTCTGTGTGATTCTGATACACACCAAAGTTTGAGAACCAATGTTTTAAATAGCTTAATTGGTACTAACGGCAGCCACAACAGACACTGCAGAGAGAAAATACCAGCAGTTAATACTATGAAGATTTCAAGTTCAGGCTCAGCCATTTTTGACCAATGTGTTTTGGGGGAATCATTTAACTTCTCTGGGCCTAATGTTTTCTTCCCAACCCCATCTCCATCAGTTGTGTTATGGAGAAGTTGGACTACATCCACGGCTTCTTATCTTTCTTGACCTTGACCACAATAAGAAATACATTTTACGTTGTGAGCCCATACACACCCACGCTAAACTGAAACAAAGGTTTCTACTTTTGATGCACTGTATTTTCTATTCTATTCTTTTATTTTATTATAAAATTAGCAATTGCATTTATTTCACATCTACTAATGGGTCAGTTGCAGCTTGAAAAGCCTGGATTTAATGATTTCAGTTGTGCTCTTCTGTCTTAAAATTGTGTGATTTTTATTTGCTAACGAATAATATAACTATAACTAAGAGTAAGAGGTCTGACATCAGACTAGCTGAACTCGTATTCTAGATATACCAAGCATTAATTGTGTGACCTTTTTTTAACTTCATTATAACTTCATTAAAAGCTTTTTTAACTTCATTATACCCATTTTCTTCATCCATAAAGGGGGAATAATAAGAAAACCTATCTCATAGGGCTGTTGAGTGGAATACCCCAAGGATGTAAGGCATTTAGAATAGTTTCCAGAATATACTAGGAATTCAATAAATACTACATGTTTATTATTATTGTTATTTTCTCCTAAACAGCCTGTAGACAGAAAGCTTGATGAGCAAATATCAATACAGAGAAAGAAAAACTCATGAAATTAAATTTTAGACCTTAGCAGCTGCCTCATACTTACTCTCCCTAGGAACTTAGTAGTTTTGTTGAACAAATATACTTTGTTGTTGTTGTTGTTGAGACAGAGTCTCACTCTGTTGCCAGGGCTAGAGTGCTGTGGTGTCAGCCTAGCTCACAGCAGCCTCAAACTCCTGGGCTCAAGCGATCCTTTTGCCTCAGCCTCCTGAGTAGCTGGGACTACAGGCATGTGCCACCATGACTGGATAATTTTTTATATATTTTTTTTTAGTTGTCCAGCTAATTTCTTTCTATTTTTAGTACAGACAGGGTCTCACTCTTGCTCAGGCTGGTCTTGAAATCCTGAGCTCAAACGATCCTCCAGCCTCAGCCTCCCAGAGTGCTAGGATTACAGGCGTGAGCCACTGTGCCCAGGCACAAATATACTTGTTGATACAATCAAAATCACCTTGTCAAAAAAAAAAAAAAAATCACCTTGCCAAAGGGAACACCAGGTTAACATATGCCTGATTTCAATCACAAAATTATACCATTTGTAATGGTGCTAGAGCGATCCCTTAGGGTTTATAGAAATAGGATTGTATCTGTATTCAGAATTAGTTTATAAATACAGTTCTAGACATAGAATAAAAACTAGTTCCATTTTCATAGGCTAATAATAATATTCTCTAAACTTTGAGTATGTTTAATATGTGAATTCAATATTTGTTAAATATCTCTATTTTTTACCCAAACATTACTAGCTATCATCTTGTTACTATGAAGTAATGCTTTATAATTTTTAAAGTAATAATTTTTTAAATGAACGTATCAGGAATTACATACCGAAATTAATGTTTCCCTTCAAGTGGTCATCTTGAAAGATTATACATATGTTCTAACATCTTCTATAACCAGCCAAATAGGAAAGTCTACTTCTTCATACTTTAGTAAATTCTTGTTTAGATCACTCAAAATCTGGCTCATGCCCCCAATTCATTTGCTTTACTTTATTTGAACTAGCCAAAGTGATATTCACTTTCATAAGAGAGATAACAATTTTGCTAATATCCTTTGTTTAGCTGAGATGGGAATATTCTGTAATTAAAGTCATTCTCTCAAAGACAGTAAGGATAAGAATTTGATATGAATAGCTAATCTTTGATGAGAGCTCCGAGTTCATTAATCTTAAATTTATATCTGCTCCATACAGATACATTTTCTATTTTTCAAATGAAAATAATTGCTATTTATTTAGCACCTACTAGGTGTCAAGTGTTATTCTACAGACTTTCTATGTATTATATATCAAGTAATCCTTCCAGCAACCCTATAAATTCCATACTGTTATTTCCAAGAAGGGAGAAGTTAATAGATACAGCTAGAAAGCAACAGAACCACAGTGTAAAGACAAGTGAGTCTGATTCTAAAGCCCCTCTGCTTTTCACTATATGCTATCACATTTCTGGATTAGCTGGGAAAGAGTTAAAAATTCTACATTACAATGAATGTCGGCACTATTTACTAATCCTCTGTGTAAAGTTTGGAATAACTTCTACATATCTTTGCTAAGAAAAAATGATTGAAAATATGCTCACCAAAAGGTTACAATTCCAAATTTTTTTAAATAGGAGAGGAATGTAGCAGTTATATATCATTTTGGGGCACCAATAACAATAGCATCATTAACAACAGCAATAATATGTGCCTTTTATTGATAGACAATCTCCGTGAGCTTTTAGTACATTATTTCTAATTGTTACAGAAAATCTTGGCAGTAATGATATCTTAGTCTTGAAAGAACTTCTGTTCATATCTGAGTTTACTCTTTAGAAATATCTATAGCTGTACATAACCATTAATGATACATTTATAATTTTTATAAATGCTCCTTGTTTTTAAAACTTATGACTTTAATATACATAAAACCTAATATTTCTTAGAAAAATTTCATTACTATTAGTTATTATTACTGTATAGATGAAAAAAGTAGGAAATTTGGATTCCATCCCACAAACTCATCTTTCAAAAGCCATGATGGGAACTCATTAACACTTTATGGGCTTAGTTCTAGAGAGAATTCTTCAATTGTGAGATGCTGCTGTGGTTACTATGCTTAACATCCTCTTCCTCCCTCTTTCCAATATCTGGTCTAAATAGCCAGAATTATTTGGGTTATGGTGTTGGTAGCCTTTCCAGTTAAAGATAATTGCAGCAAGAAAATGTTTTATTTGCCTAGAATTTTGATCAGGAGCTTTTGTGCCTCGATTCAGTATGCGTCTGTCAAGGCCATATTTCACTCAACCGTTTCCTCTCTCCACGGACTAGGCCTGAAACAAATGCATTATTCACAATATGCAAATCTCCGCCAAGCCCCCCTTATGTTTTTATTAACTAAGAGCTTCTCAATTTAGGTCTCACAAATCTGTTTCTTTCCCAAGACTAGCACTTCCAGGATCATAAGCTCAGCTACTGCCACCATCTAGTGGCAAGAAATAGAAATGAACAATTCTACATTTCTGAAGATCACTAATTTTCTAACATAGCAAGAATCGGCATAGTTTTCTAATTAGTGGAACTACCAAAAACACTATGTCGAGAAAAGAAAATATAAACATTTTTTTTTTTCAGTTTATGATCAGGACCTCATGACTATTGGGCTCAAATGTAGCCCATAAGCCATTTCTTTTTTCTTTTCTTTTTTTAAAAAAATACTGATCAAGTAACAAGTATTTAAAAAGCATGTACTGTTTGTTCAACACAATCTTAGGCATTTTGGAGGTGCTACACATTCTTGTGTGCATGAGATATAATTCCATTTTATTAGAATTATATACCTCAGTCAAGAAAATAGAAATATTAAACTACTAAGAGCTAAATGTTGTGATAAATTTCTCACTCTTCACAGTCTCTCTAAATTCTCAGATCTTTATTTCAAACTGCCCTTTGAACACTTCTACCTGGGTATAACATAAATACCTCAAAATCAATTATTCAAAGCTAAACTCAGAATCTCTCCCCACCATCACCCTCACGACTGCCACTCTAAAAATGGCCCTTCCTCTGGCATTCATGATTTCATTTTATGACATATCCTCCACCGAATGGGCAAATAAAAAATTTGTAAGTTAACCTTTCTTTCTCTCTCCTCTACCTTCCATACTTAAAAGGTCTCAAAGTCCTGGTGATATCACTTCCTAAATAAGCTCTCTAGTCTCCCCGTCCCTTCATCCCCAATGTCTCTGCTTTATATCAGAGCTTGTTATCTCTTGTATTTTACCTGATGCCCTTGATTCTGATATCTCTCTTTCCCAGGTTTTCTTCCACTCTACCACATGACATGAATAATAGTCTAATTTGCAAATTGGACCATGTCATTCTCCTTTTTAAATTTTGTAGTCACTCCTCATTACCTACAAGGTGAAGTCCAATCTCCACATAAGGTCCTTCATTACCTTTTACCACCCATCTCCTTTGATTTATGGCATGTTTTGGGCCCACCTCATTCCCTTTTCCTTAAGCCTTATATTCTATCCTGGTGCCCTACTCAACTACTTCCAATTCTCAGAGGTTTTCCATATTGTAACACAACTGCTGGAGTCTGGGGCAACCCTGACCTTTCCCTCTTATCTCCTACTTCCTTCAAGTGAAAAAATGATCTCCTCTATACTATGTTCTCTGACCACATCTCTAGCCTCAGAGAAAATTAAAGTTTCTCTAGGCCTTGAAAGAACTTACCTTTTCTTTGCTACTTTCTTTTTTGCATACCATATGATATATATTATATGTATATGTCTCTAAACTTGTGAATCTAACTATAACATATAAGCAACTTGAAGACATATTCCTCTTTGTATCTTTAGGGAATAACATAGAGCCCAACATACAGTAGGAAGTAAAATGCATTTTATCGAGTAAATATTATAAATGAATTAATGAATGAATCAATTAGTTAATACATGTAAGAGATTTCAATATTAAATTTAACTGTGTCTCAAAAATGCTAGATGATTATTCCAAGGTTATCCAGGCAGAAACTGTAGAGTCAGGATTCAAATGTATATTTGCTTGGCTCCAAAATCTGGCTCCCTGATTTGTGGTTTTGCTTTCCATGGTTTCAGTTACCTGAGGTCAACCACAGTCCCAAAATAGGTGAATACAGTGCAAGATATTTTGAGAAAGAGAGAGCACATTCACATAACTTTTCGTATAGTATATTGTTACAATTGTTATATTTTATTATTAGTTATTGTTGTTGATTTCTTATTGTGCCTAATTTGTAAGTTAAACTTTATCACATGTATATATAGGAAAAAATGCTGCATATATAGGGTTTGGTACTCCTACTGTTTCGGACATCCACTGGGGGATCTTGGAACATATACCCCACAGATAAGGGGGGACTGATGTATAGTTCAACAGAAATTATTTAGAACAATAGAATAGGCATATTTAAAAATGCTAACTATATGGGACACACAAACTCCATGTGACATAGAATGTTATGACCAGTTGGAGTTGGGCTAAAGTTAATAGGAAAGGCTTCATGTAGGAAGAGAGTTTATTGTACTAGTACTATTGACTAAAACATATTTTCCTATGATCAGGCTCCAGCAACTCTAGTAAGAAAATAGTAGAACAAAATACACATTGTTAACCTTCTGCCTGTGGTTCTATAGATCGGCTTCCTCAAGCTTGAGCTCTCCTCCATAATTTCCCAAGCTTGCACTGCCTACAGATTCTCCATGGTTTCCCATACATACTCAACAAATGTCCAGTTGCCCACTTGGGTATAGAAGTCTACCCTAACCTCACATATTCCCACTTTTCAATAAAGCTTCCAGAACTATTTATTCTCATCTCAGTGAAAATTAGCAACATAATCATGTTTATCTGATTAAAGCAATTCACACCAATTTGTGAAAGATAGTTTTAATCTTCCTTATAAATAATCATCGAATCTAAGAATCCAACATAGTTTTGAATGAAAGATATACCATTTTTATGTACCCTAGGAAATCCTGCCAATTTTAATTGCAAGATGCCATAGACTTTAGGACACATTTAGATTTCAGATATGTTAATATGTGATAAAATATGATGTTTAAATTGATGAAATTCTGTATCAATTATGATTTGGTAAGGGATAAAAGAACAACAGTAAACTCTCTCTCTCCCTCTTTCTCTCCTCTCTCTCTCTCCCTCTAACAAATACTCTGCACAGAGTACTCTGCTGAGTGCCTGGAGTCCCACATTATTTAAGCTTGAGGAATCTGAATTCCAATTGCAGAGTAAGAATAAGTACTACATGATTATAACTCAGGTCCCCCACAAGAGTAATATGGATATTTAAAATCATGTTTTATTGCTCCTTCATCACTTAATACATATAGCAGGCACTCAATTAATATTTACTGAACTGACCTAAACTTAACAGACATAAACTGAAAAGCCCTAAACTGAAAAGAAAATTGTTATGTTTTTTTATAGGCCAGTTTCTTCTGTGGAAGATTCTAAGTAGCATCTGAAGAGAAAGCATCCCCATCTTAAGGCAAGGAAAACAAATTCCCTTGAATTCACCACTAAATTGCATTTCTCCTTCCAACCCCATACTTCACACTGGCCCAGGCACTCTAATGAAAACAGCCTGAGCAAACCCATTTATCACTCAGGCATCTGGTGTGCACGAAAGACAGATGAATTTTAGAACTGAGGCTTTAAGTGATACATGATGATGAAAAAATTGATACTTAGACCTGTGACAATGAGATTACTCAGCTAATGATTCAGTGCCCGCTCAATGTGACATTTAAACTATCATCCAGCAATCTCACATTCTGTTTAGGCATGCCATATGTAAATTTCTAATTAATACTAGAGAGCCACATTTTCGTCTCATAGGATTCTGGGAGCATTAGATGATTGTTTTGCCTCCTCTTCTCCCTTTTAGTGCTTGACCCAAGAACAGTAGACAGATCAAAGAAGGCAAAGATTTGAAAACATGACAGGTCTAATTGAGAATTTATACCTTTTTAGCATTTCCCTGACTCTAATAGACTTCCTTTATGAGAAAATAATACATTAGATTTTAATCATGGCAGGTTTTCCAAACACTTGAACTATAATAATATAACAACCCCTTAACAACTTGATTAAGAAATGTGTCCTGCTGCTATAAAAATACATGGGTTTGAACCTGACGTTGCAGTGCTGGGCTAGAGCTATCTCATACTAACTCATGAGAACCTCATGGTCTTCCCTTTCCAAATACATTCAGTAGTTTTAGGTTGGTAGCCTGAAATCAGTCATGATCATCACAAAATTGGCAAACCCAACAAGACAGGGTTTTTCTTTTTCTTTCCTAGAAAAATTGTACACCTTTATCCTTATCGCTATTGGTGATAGAGGAAAGGTACACAGAGGCTCTTCACTAAGACAGTCTAAAAGCAGATCTTGTTTAGTAAACAACACCTCTAGAAGGTCATGATGAAAAAACCCTGGCCCCAGTAGCTATGTCACAGCCTGAGTGCAGAAGTCCTGGATGAACTTACCTGTCCTTCCTCTTCACAATAGCTTGGGGGCCACACCACTGAACTGGTGGTTCCAAAAAGGAGAAAAACCTATTCCAACCTTCATGTTTCATATCAAGGGCTTATTATTCATAGATGGCTACTTTAGAAACTGATGAAAGGTGCCTTCAATAAAAGACTATGAGATAACTTAGAAGGGAGATAAATATAACAGGAAACCTAGGCTAAGAAAATCCACTGAAGTTGAAGACACTTAATTCTGAAATTCCTGGAAGGCAAGTGATAAAGAAAAAATAGAAAAACAATCCCTTATATATGTGGGATCTGATCTTCAGAAAAAGCAAACTTTTCCCTCAACTTAATAGACATTTTCCAAATGAGGCATTGAGTAGCATAGCAAATGACGGAGCAATCACTCAAACTGTAGATATCCAGATAATTATATTATCATGTATATACTGGAGACTATAATACACAAAATGAAGATCCCATAGTGCATTCATTGTTTTGTTCATATTTTTACTGTAACTAGGTTAGCATCCCTAATAATTACAATAGCACTAATTATAAAATTTGGACTCTCCCTGTTCTACTTTGAATCCCAAGGAATTTAAATAATATCAAGCCTAATCCTACTAACATGACAAAAACTGGCACCAATTTAAATTATATTTCAGGTATCATCATTAATTGACCTAAACATACTACTAATAATCACCATACTATCAATTCTAGTAGAATGATACAAAATTCTAACCTTGATTATCCTACTAAGCCAAAGGCCTTTGGGAGCTGTACTCTAGAGTTGATTAAAGAGAAAGAGTTGGGAAGGGAGAAAGACAAGTTGGGGGGAAGAAAAGGAAGAAAAGCTCCATGGAGATTCTTATAAGAAGCTTTTCATCCAGTTAAAAAGAATGAAACTGATAGTTAAGTACTCCCAATGCAGTCCAGTCTCCCAATCCTGCCCTTTCTCAATTAATAGTGGTCTACACAGAGAGTAGGGGGTCAGCATTTTCTTGCAAAGATAAAAGGGTCCCTATAGAAGGAAGTTATTCATCTGAACACAGAATTGAATCACTGATTCTGAGAGTTCGGTAGGGCTTTAGAGACAATTTTGTTCACCCTCCTGCTGAAGGATTCCTTTCTACACAACGACTGCCAGGTCATCATATGTGCCTGGAAGATTTCCAGAAACAGAAAACTCCTGCCTCATGAAGTAGTCTGCATTTTTGGTAGGTAGCTTTAACTGTCGGGAACTGTGGTCTTACAATGATCACAAATACAAATTCCTGTCAGTTCACAGTGGGTCTGCTTCTGCCCTCTGTAAGACACCAATGTCACGTTTTCTACGCGACAGTTCGTGAGATAAAAACGTAAGTCTCCTGTCCCCGGATTCTTATTGTTTTCTTCTCCAGGTTAAACATACCCATTTTCATCAGTTATCCAGTGGTTCTCAGAGAAATTCTGGAAAGATGCACAATGCATCCCAGAGACATAATATTTATATATTTTTACATATTACATAATATTTATTAGAATTTGACAATTGGCTTGGTATTTTTATTTATTGGTGGTAGTTACAGCTAGTTTGATAATTCATTTTTAGAATACCAGAGTACTTAAAATGTAGCAAAAATTATAAATATAATAAACATAATTTAACCTTTATTTGATGTTTTGGAAGGTATAATAAGAACTCAGAGAGCATTGGAGCCACTTTTTTGACTATACTTTTTATTGTGCCTTAGTTATAGGAATGTGCTAATGAAATGAATGTTCTAGATAATCAAATAAAAAAATTTCTTTAGCAGTAACTAAGGTAGGCTTATTTTTTTTCATTTCAATTCTTTTCTATTACAGTACAGATTCTATTTTTCTTGTTAAACTTTAATCAACATTTATAAGCTTTTTATCCAAAGCACAAAATCTAGTAGCACCATCTCAGCAAAGAAAAAGGCAGACTAATTTGCAACCAAGGAGCCCAGAAAATCATTATTCTCATTTAGTTGTCCTTTCTTGTCAAAATACCATTTATAAAGATATTGTTTAAAATAGTAAAAAGTGTTGGGAAAAGTATGGCATCAAATAGAAAGAAATCTAGTAAACAGTTTTCCCGGGATAAAACAAAGGTGTTGATGAGCCTATTCACACATTTTCCTGTGCAGTTTAGAGAGTAAGGCAATCACTAGATGTGATCCTGTTATATTTGCTTCCTTTGTTTTATCTGGGATCAGGAATGCTGATAAAAAGAGAACATTTAAGAAAACCTTGATCTACTCTGGGTTTTTAAAAATATGTGATTTGCTTATTTTCCCTTTCAATTGTTCACTCTTGGCTCTTTCCTTAGCCCATTCTCAGCAACTAAAAAGATTTTCCAGACATTCAAACAATTGCAATAAAAATACATTCCAGAAATACCAGCTTAGCGTCCAAATCACAGAAAGACCCTTTTGCAACCAGGGGCCATTACTGTGTTTTAAAAGAGGCTCATTTAATCAGACGAGCAAACATCGCCCTTCACAATGAAGACCAACCACTATTGTCAGCTATATACAAGTTTCAAAAAATTAAAAAAATAAATAAATGAACAGCAATCTAACTGACCTTCAGAGGAGAAATGTGAGACTGTAAGACGTATCCGTGGACATTTTCTATTTGAGACAGGTTCTTTTCTGATACATGCACGAGTTCTGGGCCTCTTACTTCATGGGTTAGTCGAGGTAAGGAATGATCATGTGGAGCGTCCTCATCTTGATATCGATACTTCTAGGAGAAAAGAAAAGAAAGAAAGAAAATATATTTATATATCATGTTTGTGAAGGGTACAGTCTGTACTTCAGATTGTAACTCCAGCAATAGTATAAAATGTGTGCCTATTTTGATTTCACTAAACAGACTTCGCTGGAAATTCTTCCAGTGATCACCATAAACCAGATCAAGTGCAAGCAAAACTGAATATACCATCAATATCAATCATGATGATGACTTGTTTTTGTCTAACAATATCTTTCACTGTTTATGAGCCACAGAAGGGTGATAACAAATGGATGGAGAAAATTTATTCACGCAGGTGATAAGGTAACGGGTCTGACCAGAGTAGCTAAAAATTCTAGGTCATGGATGGAGAAGAAAGGAGTGCTGAGCAAGAAAACAATTCTGGTATAGCCCATTCAGGAAACTTAATTTTATTAACATTTCAGAATTTGTGAAAGATTTAAGTTCCCTTGAAATGAAGGAGAAATTTTGCCACCCACGCTATTTGTATTAGCCTCGAAAGGAAGACAATGTTCTCTTCCTTTACTTTATCCCCTGGGAGGAGGAGTGTTGATTTCGGTTAGTCAGATTCCAGGATGAAAGATCACAATTTTTAGAATTGGAGCTGGCTTTAAAAGGACTTCAAAAATCAAGGCAAAGTTTCTACTTATATTCAGATGACTCCTTGAGGGGAAAAGGTAATATTTTCTTCTCCTTTGGTCTCTTTTTCTCTTTTTTTTTTTTTCCTTCTACATGCCTATAACAGAAAGAGAGTCCTAGGCAAAGGCCATTGTTTGAGTCTTCCAAGCAGATATAAAGAAGTTGGCAGTGAAAAAAAAAGGGTCAGGAGAAGAAATGGTCTAATGGAGCTCATCCCTGGTTTTGGGGCCAATCTCCATCTTCAGCCTTCACCTGGATCTCCATCGTATTTCTTTGTCTTTCTAGGCTTTGTACCCCTTTTCCTCTGGAGCTGTCCCATTAGAGTCCCATTGTTTCAAGGCTGTTGACCTACCTGGGAAAGAAAAAAGGGACCTCACATCTGACCCCCAAACCAGCTAATGAAGTGTTAATTTGTTTTGCTTTGCCTTTGTTCCTCGTGCATGGTACAGGGGTATTAGAAGAAGGGATCCACACATTGTCATAACACCATCTCATGCTTAATTGTGATATCTAACCTCTTCCTAGTGCCCCATTATTGTTATCACCAAAAATTATTTTATCACATCAGGTTACTAAAAACATGTCTTCTTATAAAATCATGCCTATGTTTTTCAAGCATTTTTCTGATGACAAGTATAATTTCTTGGACATCAGCTCTCAGACTGACTCATAATCTAACAGTAACAGGAGCCACTCCCATGGTTGGTAATTCAATTTGTTGTCCACTCTTACTCAGAAGATGATTTCCACCGGTACTTCTATTTTCGAGGGAGGCTTTCTGCAATGTTTCAGGTAGTATTAGTCTCAAAATAAAAATTATGACTAACAATGTCTTAATTGAAGTTTGGAAAGGGCTCTTACATACCTCTTCGATTGCAATCATTCTTACCTATGATGTTCCATTTTACCTATTAGAAAACTAAGACTCAGAGAAGTTAAGGTACTTTTCCAGGGCCATCTAACTAATGGGCATCAGAGCTGGGACCCTATCCAGATCATTTGAATCTGAATCCTCTTTGTACTATAATCAGCCTTTCCTCCACCCCCATAAAGGAGATAAAGCCCATGGCTGATAACTGAATTGGTAGTTTTGTAGGGAAAAAATAATCACTGAAAATATGCATAACAATAAGGTTAGAACATTTTGTGAACTGCAAATACTATGCTTCTGTTTTTCTAACCCTATGAATAATCTGGGAAAGTAATCTGCCTCAGGAACATGGGTCAAGCTTAACATTTATTCTTGACCAGTATGTATTCATTAGGAGTGGAAAAACGTCATACATATGCCTATTTTAGTCTCTCTGGCTTCCAGATGATCTACGCCTACATCTGCTCCCCATTTTCAATTCTCTCTTATGGAAATACTACCATCTATGCTGTCACCTGAGCCAGAAAAGTAGGAGTCAGTCAAGCTCCATCCTCTCTTTCACCTCCTACCATCTACCAATTTAATCAATTACTCAGTCAACCTGATTTACATTCTGAATAATTCTTGAGTTGACTCCCTCCTTATTCCTCCTCCCCCACCACCAAATGCCACCAACTGCCACCAACACTGTCCACATCAGGTTCCTGTCAGCTCTCAGTTGGGCCACAGCAACAGCCTTTGAACTAGCTCGATGGCCTCTGGGACTACCCCCTTCCCATTTGTTCTCTATACTGCTCCAGCAGGCTTTCTGAATCACATGCTGATAAAGTTCTTAAAATCCTCCAATGGCTCCCATTGCCTACAGGTCAGAGTTCAAGCTTCCTTACCCTGCCATAAGCTCCCCTCCCTATATTACTACATGAGTTGAACCCCCATTACTTCTGAATTATTTTTTCTCACCACTCCCACCTCAGTAATTATGGAATAAATATAAACAAATGATTACTTCCAGTATTTAAGTTTATTTTAAAATTTGTGGTAAAATATAGATAAAATTTTACCACCTTAACCATGTTTAAGTGTACAGTTCAGTAATGTTAATTATATTCACTTTGTTGTGAAACAGATCTCCAGATCTTCTTCATGTTGTGGGTGTTCCCATAGCTCTCCATACTCCCCCAATCGTGACTCTTATTATGCTATATGGTTGTGTATTTTTCCATTGAACTATAAAATTTTGTGAGGACTTGGACTACATTGGTATTGCTCATCCTCATATATACAGTCCTTAGCCAAGTATCTAGCTCAATTAGTATTTATTGAATGTATTTAAGAAAGGATATTGAACAAATGGATGAAATGAGAATCAGTTTCTTAAACCACAAAAATATTTTGGCTACTGGATGCAATCTCTTTTATTGTAAAATATGATGACCCCAGGTTCAAGTAAAAAAAAGGACAACCACATCCTTTGCTTGACACAATCTTAAAAGACATCAGACTCTTAAGTATTAAGTCTCTTTTCCCTCATCATTCATTTCAGTAGTATATGTTGAAAATATAAACTAAAAAAAAAAATCCTTGTGCTCAAGAAGACTACAAATTATTAAGCATGTTCTACATATGCACAGCAAAACTACCAGTATGGTGATAACAACTATCAGTATAAACTGAGTCAATGCAAGCAGAAATGGGTCAGCATCAACTCTGAGGATTGTCAGTTTGAAATAGAGAAGATCTGGAATAATATAAAGAGGTAAAGGTTATTCCAAGAAAAGGCACATGTGTAAAGGTACATGTGATAAGAGGGGATGATGTTTGAGGGAACAGTAAAATCTTGAAGTGGATTGCAGCAAATGCTATTGTTTCCCCACTCAAATCCATAGACATCCCTATTACTCATTCAAGGTTTGCTCTGTATACTTCTCAGGAAGATTTCCCTTGGGTAACTGAAGCCTCCTTTTTTGGATGTGCCTAGGAATTATACAGGAACCTCAACTCCCATACCTCGTGGTGAGACAAATTCTGTGGTACAAATTACACTACAAAGCACCTGATGGAATTAGTCTAATTCCAGACTATACCTGGACCAACATTTTTGCAGAGCTTCTTGCTCCCTTACTCTCTATGACTTTCTCTGGGGAATTACCCTCCATAAATCATGCACACACCAATGCCCACCTTAGATCTGCTTCTGGTGAACCTGATATAAGATCTGGATGGAACTTGGGATGTAAGGTAGAGTATGGCAGCAGAAGAGGCTGGAAGGCATACTGGTGTCCATTGTACACAATAGGGAGCATTCCAAGAGACCCTGGACCTAAATAACACTCTGCCCAAGCCAGCCAGATATTCTCCCTCCTTTTTTTTTTCTTTCAGTTTTGTGCCTATGTCTAAGCAAGAGATGACAAGAATTGGTGACAAAGTATCATATTTAACTCAAACTCAAGCTTCTAAAGGAATCACCCTGCTACATAGTAGAATTTACTTGCTTGGATTCAAATCTTGATTTGTTTTTGGCTGACCAAAAGTATTGATTTGTAATAATAAGACTAATATTAATATTAACATCAACACTAGTATTAATGTTAATGCTAATATTGATAGAAATGCTAATTCTAATACTAATATGATATTAAAACCAGTAATAATACCAGTTACAGTTAATGTGCCAGGAGCCATACTAAATGCTTTATATGCATCGTCACCATGTGTGAGATAGACATTATTATTCTTTTTATCTGAGGCTAAGATAACTAGGTATTTTTCCCAAGCCTATATACCTGGTAAGTAGCAAGCTAGATTTCACACACATGCTAGTTTAACTCTGCAGCTAGAGCACTTAAACAGTCTGCTAAGCCGATTAGGACTCAAAGACCTTTAGAGGCCAACTTTATCTTTAGGAAATAAATGTTTTAGGAAACCTTCAAAAATTATCTAACAAGGGATATTAAACAACTCTGCAGAGGTCACACCCTGATGGAAGAATAAGCCCTAAATGTTCTGGATGATTCTAAGTTACCTCTCATTCTAGGGTTTTTCTCGTAGGTATTAATGCCATTCTGGGTACCTTTGAGGATGTCTGTATTGCCTATAAAAGGAGGACCATTTGAGGAAGTCCTCTATTTTGAAATCTGTGCCTTCCTCTTTTTCTTTCCGAGACTTGGTCTATTGGAGGGAACTCTGGAATAAAAGAACCTTTGTACATAGATTATATTTTCTCTTTTAGCTCTAATAGGAGGAAAAGCAGGTGAAGTACTCAACATAGGAAAGACTGGTATAGTACTTATGTCTCCCTGTCTTAGTTTATTTGGTCTCTGACTTCTGGAATCTTATCTTCTTCCCCTTTCTGAAGTTAAACTCTCCCTCCAACCCCAGATTCCTTCATCAGGCAGGTCCTTGATAATTAGACTGGGTGTTACCTCCTCAGAAACATTCTCTGACTGCTAAGGATGAAAAGATATTCCTCCTTTATGCTTCCATAGTATTCTGCACAGATTTCTGTTAATTAATAGCAACTTTATATTGTAATGATCTGTCCATGTGTTTAACTCGCCTACTAGTCCATGAGTGCCTCAAGAGCAGAGATAGTCTTGTTCATCTCTAAATCTTCAATGCCTAGCAATTAACACATAGTAAGAGACCAATAAATGTGAGCTTAATTGGATTAAACTTACATGATGTGAGCAATAGAGATGCACTTGGTCAAAAAGCCCTTCCAGCTGAACTTTGCTCAGTGCACTTTGCTGATGCCTTTGTGAGTCAGGACCGTCCTGAGTTGTCCAGAATTTAAACACAAAATGCTATTTGTGCCTGATCCATCACCAAAGCTTCTGTGGCATAGTTTGGAAGATGGTGCTACGCTGTCACAGTGTACTGTGACTGATCCAGAAATTGGAGATCTTTCAAGGCCTCATAAATAAAAATCTGAATTTGTCTCTCTTGCTGCATAAAAAGTGCTCTACTTCCCCCTTGCAGCAGGAGTTGGCACTGTACTGATGAGAGAGAATGAGAGAGAACAAACCAAAGGCTGAGGAAAGCCAGAGTGTGCTTATGTGTTCACGAATAGTCTGTAATATTATCATACCTTACAGTGAATTCTATCCATGAACACTTTGCTAAGAATGTCACAGAAATTATCCCTCTTAAGACTTATAGCAACATTATGAAAAGGAGACAAAATTGAGGAATGATTACAGTTCCTCATACAAAGCCTGACATTAAGGAAACACTAAAACTTGTTAGTTACACTGCTTCTGTTTAGTATATTGACAAGTAACATTCTCTGTGTTGAGTCTTATCTCTCCCTTTGTAATTTAAGTTCTTTAGAGGTAGGAACCCTGACAATATCTTTGTCTCTTGCAAAGTGGTCACAGCAGAATGCTACTACATAGTATGTGTCCAACAGGCCCAGGTTGACTGATCGAGTGCTGCCATTTGAAGAAAGCCTCTTAGATTTAAAAATGTACTTTGGTTGAAAGGAAGCACATATTCTAGGAGAAGCATGAAGTAAGAAAAGTAAGTAACAGACTTGAAAACAGAGTGATGATTCCTAAGAAAGAGGTGAATGCAGTTCAGAAAATAGCGAAAACCAAGGTGGTAAAGAAAGCAACCTCAAAAAATGAACTATATAGAAATGAAGAGTTTTCACTTCAACTCCAGACTGGAGAAATTTATGTTCTATAACTGAGTATTCTCATCTAGCCCTTCTTATTTTGAGAAAAATATTTTGTTTAAACACTATGATATTTATGTTTAGGAATTTCATTGAGTAGAGACTTGTGTGGTATATAGACAGCAGGACCTCTTTTCCAGCCCCTTCCTTTTTCCACGATGCCTTAGCCTACCTGTGACTCTATGAACCAGCTCTATGAACAAATTTCTCTCCCTAACTAACTATTTGACCTTTTGAGTTGTTTCCCAGAAATACGGATTTTCTGTAAGAAAAAGTAGCTGAGATTCTGAATGCCCCTGGGCAGACTTCCTGATGCCAAGATTCCCCGTCCCCTCCAACCTGCCCCCAGTGCACTTTGCCCCTTGTTAGTTACACTACAACCTGCCCGAAGGCACGCAGCCCCTCCTTTAAAAAGCCGGTGATCTCTGTACACAGATTTGAGGCAGCTTTTCCTGTTCTTCCAACAAGACATCTATCATGTTAAAAATTTCCTTTCTTCCTTGGCCATCCTCATTGTCTCGATAATCAGATCTTTGTGCAATGAGCAACTAGACCTAGGCTGAAACCCCTTTCTGGTTTTTCAATAACATGATGTGTGTCCTATCACCTTTACACACCTACTGCATCCTCTGTCCAACTCACTGCCTTCCCCTCTGGAGGGAATACATGGGTAAAAAAAGAAGAATTAAGAAAATAGAGGAGCATTTAATAGAGTGATCAGATCAGTATTTATATTCATTTGTTTAATTTGAAATAAATTCTCTGAATGATACTTTGGTTGGAGCAAAGTTCCTTTCCTCTTTCCATCCTTTCTATTATCCCAATCCTTTCTTCCAGAATGGTTACATTTATGTTACAAATCTGGGAGTGGAGGTTGCATTACATAGGAAGAAAATGGGAGAGGAAAGGGCAAGACAGATGACATAATTTTCACCTTCACTTTTTCAAGGCAACTTCTTAGCTTCCCAGAGTAGGGGGTTCTTTTCCACCTCCCACACTGTTCTCTGCCTCATAAGCTTTCAGGGTACCCTATACTTATCCTTGGCACATTTTTATTTTACATTTATTTCTGTGATTATTTGTTTAATGTTTGCTTCCCCCATTGGACTGAAACCCCCATAGGAGTCAAGGACCCTATCTGCTTGGTTCACTGCTTACCTCTAGTGCCTGCTAACTAGTATATCTACAATAAATGTTTGTGGAATAAATAAGCAGTCTGTAGCCAAATCTACCTTCAAAATTCATTGCTAAAAGAGCTAATGAAAGTGGGTCAAAGCTCACTGATTGCACACAGATCTCCCCCAAGTGAAACTACCCTTTTACAAAAATGACCCATAATCAGCAATCCAGCTGGCCCAAAGAACCTTGAAAGCAGAACTTTTCATAGACTTGCAGCAGGATGTAAGTAACAGCACTGATGTGAGAGATGAAAAGCTTTCCCAGGTGCTTCATTTGAATTTTTTCAAACAAAACTCACAAGTGAAAGGAAATACTTCCCTGCTTTTTTCCCACAAAAAACAGGACAAACCAGGATGTTAATTAAATTACAAATCAGTTGTCTGCTTGCAGCTGACAGAGCTTTGTGTGCTTCCAAGCAACGTCAGATATTTTAAACCCCCTGTAATTACCTACAATGGAGGATCTGCCAGGAAGGATGCTTTCATGAATATTTAATGGGTCTTAAGATCCTTTTTAAAGAACTGATGATTTTAAATAATTATGAGAGAACTTGCTCTAGCTCAGTGCTGCCCCCGTCTGTTAACTGAAGACACTGGAAATGCAGCCTGATAGAAAATGAACATATCCTGTAAAACTCTGATCTAGACCCAGGATCTGGGGACATCCAGGCTCACACAGGAGAAATAATTGTAGAATTAAACAGATCTTAAGCTCTCTGAGCAAGCCGGAATAAAACCACAGATTTACAATCTGGAAAATAATGAGTACAGAATTGTAAAATGAATTTGTATAAGATGCCACACATTCAAGATGCTCTTTACAATTTACAAAGCGCTTTGAGAAACATTGTCTCAAATAATTCTCTCAAGAATTAGGTGGATAAAAAGGCATCGTCACTCTGAGCTCTAAATAAGAAAACAGAGGGTCAGAGTCTCCAAAGTGCAAAATAAATAGCAAAGCTGTGTTTCAAACCAACATAGTCCTCTGATTCCAAGAGGCAGTCCCATATAGTGGAAAGTGCATTCATTCTGATATTAAAGACATGGTTTCAAATCTTGCTCATGCCACTTGCTATCTGGGAGACATTTATCAAGTTGCTGGATATATCTGAGCTTCAGTTGACTGGAGATATAAATCAGAAAATTACAGTATTTACCTTATAGAAATATAAAAATTGAATAAAACACTGTATTTTGGCACATGGTAGATGCTAGACAAATGCTAATGGTCTCCTTTCTTGGCATCTCAAGACCTTTGTACTTTGCAGGTTTGTCATAAAAAAAAAAGACCCTAAGAGTGACTTTTTCAGATAAATAATGTTATCAGCAGAATGAAATAAAAAAGTAGATAGTCATTTTCAGCCTCTCAATATGTCTATCATTTCTCTAATCCTTAGGCCATTGAACTAGAATAACTTTCAAAACCTCAGTTTTAGAATAGTGGCTAAGAGTCTAGGTTCTAGAGAGACTGCTTGGATCAATTCCTAGTTCTATCACCTACAACATGTCCTTGAGCAACTTATTAAACTCTCTGAGACTTGATTTTCTCATCTGCAAATTGGAATAGTGCCTAACTCACAGATTTTTTGAGAAGCCCAAGTGAGATAAATGTGTGGAAGGCACTTAGCATGTGTTTGTGATTTAGTAAGTGGTCACTTAATATCAGTTATGATTATTTTACTAGATGTTTTATTTGATTATAAAAAGATTTTGGAAATAGAAAACACCAAATTAACTGAAGGAAAATTTTTTGCCTTTTTCTGTTTCCAATTTCTTCAAAGCCTACAACTGCAACTTTTCCCAACATAACACATAGACACTGTGTTCTAATCTCACGAACCTCCTGGTCTCTGAAAGTACACTTCAGCCTTCTTTTATGACATCTTTACTGCTTGAAAACCTTCTTCCACTTTTCCATGCAAGAAGAATTTACTGAACATTCACTATGTGCCAGACATTATACTATGTGCTAGGGATACAACAGTAAATAAGAAAGACACATTTCATCCTTGCGCTTTGCTCTTGATGTCTTCTCTACCTCTAATAATCTTCCCAACTGTTTTTCACCTAATTATTGCTCAACCTTCAAAACTCAGTGAATACATGAGTTCTTCACAGAAGTGTCCCTGGACTCTCAGGTTTAGCTTAGCATCCATTTTTCTATGCTCACATGACTGACACCCTGAAAATCCCTCTTCTTTTTCAAAGCATTTATGTATTTCCTTTTCTCACGGGAATGGAAAGAGTTCATAATTAATTATTGTTTCAGAAGCAAATAGTCTGCCTGGCATCTAATAGGTGCTCAATAAATGTTTCTGGATTGAACTGTATCCAGTAGAGATGTAGGTTCCTTAGATTCCTGTGTATTCCACCATGCCTAGCACGACCTGGAAGTAGTACACACTCAAGAGACCTGTCTGGATTCTATAGGAGATCTGGTTATTGAACAGCACAATGCAAGAATTTTAATAATAAAATGAAAAAACTGGTTCACTTTGTAGCACAGGTAATGAAGTGGGGTTATTTTGAAGGTTTGCATTTAGTAAGGAGAATCATTCAAGTTTTGTGTGTGAGATACCTGAGAAGGAGTGTTGGCTGGCAGCTTCCTGGAGAAAAAGAGTTGAGAAAAGGAAAAATGGTAATATACAGAAGGGAACTGAGTTTCCTCCTCTCCCCTCCTCTGCCAGCACTGAGTTAGAGAAGCTAAGGAAGCACAACACACAAATCAGGTCTTCCCAGGTGTTCTTACCCTATACACTCTAAATACCAGGCCAGCAGCTTTATTCACAGATGAGTGTACCAACCTTGAACAATCACAATGAAATACATTAAAACGTGTGCAAGGAAAGGAAGAGATCTCGAAAATACACTAATATGTTGACAGTGGTTATTTCTGTGCAATTATTAATTTCATTTTTTTGAGCTGCATGTAGTACTTACAGGAATAAAAATAACTGACAAAACAGACTATATAAAACGTGATCAAGTATTTGCTTTGTTTTAATGGAGAAGGTCCAGTGTTCTGTAAGCTTTGTGGTAATTCTTCAGTCCTTGAAAGGGTTTACTCATGTTCAGTTGAGTTTATTTTGAGAACTGGCTGAAGGATGCAAGGGAAGTGACTGTCAGCTGACAAATGAAGAAGGCAGGAGCTGAGAACGAATTTACTGGGGAAGACTAGACATAAAGTAAAATTTCTCTTTGGTACCAAGAAATTAAAGAAATGATTTTGGAACAAACTCTATAATAGTTTATGTATTTGAAGCAAAACTTCAAATGCTGTCTCAGTAGTTCTCCAGAGATAAATGTCACTGGATTCAATAGAGGGCAGTAAGATCTCGTGGGCAGTCACTATCTGACTCAATCCACCAGCTGTGCAACTGCTAGAGCATCTGTGAGGGAGAGTCATTCACTACTAAAGGCTAGAAACATGTTCTGCTCAGTGTGCCTGGTGACCCCCAAAGAGAAATTGTTCATTTCATCAAAATGCTTCATCAAGTAACTCAAATTCCCTGCCCCTCAATTTCTGAAGTTTAAATTCTATTCCTGCCACTAACCAGCAATGCAAATTCAGGCAAGTATGGAAGCTCTCTCAAACTCAAGACTCCTTATTTGAAAAATTAGACTAATAATAGATGACAGTGTTGCTATGGGAAATTGATGAGATAACATGCATAAGTATTTGGGCACAAGACCTGACTCCCAGTAGGTATAATACTTCAGAAATCTAAGACTATTTCTATTTCTTTATCAGAGTCATGTAATCATCTTTCCATGTGTTGTAGGAAGAGCCACTCCTGCCCCCCTCCCCAGGCATGCACATGCTCAATTCAGCCTTACCACTATTATAGAGAGTTGGCTTCTGCCATGCTATCACAAGTACTGTAACATCCCTATAGACCAGCACAAACCTTCTGAAGGAGGCAGAATTAGCTGTTAAGGCCTGGCCTCCACTGCTCTGAGATTCAGTCTCTCTTCTGTATGTGAGGCCGTCTTATCCTCTCTACCCATGTTTCCATTTAGGCCAATGTTCCTGGCCTCTTTTGCCTACAATCATAATTTCTGTTCAGCAGGCAGAGGAAAAAAACAAAAACAAAAACAAAAACAAAAACAGTCTCAGACACAGGTACTGAATTTGCCTTCACTGCTCACTCAAGCTATCCTTCTGACCCATTTGAGCTTCTGGACTTCAGAACCTGTTGGTAGAAGTGGTACCTGCTGAACCCTTCTATCCATATTTGACTTCTGAGAATGAGATATTTTACCCACATAAACCTATATCTCCTGGACTCTTTGCAGCTGGCTATGTGTTTTGTCCTCGGTTTTCCTGGGCATTCTGTTGGCATGTACTTCCTCTGTGACACTATAGAGACTCAAATTCCTTCCTAACAGAAAGCATCATCATTTGTACATTCAGCGAAATATTTATCAAACATATTATGTGTTAATCACTAAATTGTAAGTGTAAGAAATAAATAGTAAAGACAAAGGACAAAAATTTATGACCCTTACAACTTAAATTCCAGTTACATTAGGTAATACAACTTTTTGTCTGAGTTCTCTTTTTCCTCAACATGCTTCCTTTACCCAGAAGCAGGCATGAACAGCTGTCCTACCATGGGAGGATACCGAATGGTCCAAGTGAGCGACCACTCTGAATTGCCTCTGGTGGTGGTGCACATGGGCTTGATCCAGCCAGCTGTTCTTATCCAACTGCCTTTGTTCCAGAGCACCTTATGACGAGCTGTTGTGAGCAGCATTAGAACATGGAACAGGTGAAGGATCAAAGCAGAAGGTCTGACCTTAATTCTGGCCTCATTAGCTGTGGGTTCCAATCAAAGAGGGTTATTTGATAATCACACATTATAATAAAATTAATATTTCCTCAGATAAAGTTGCTTTATAATCCATGCTTGGTTGTGGTGGTTTAAATATTCCCAAAATAAGACATTATATAATAAAATACCTTTTAGAAAGGAATTTTTATACTTTATCTAGATATTTAATATGCAGTTTAGTGTGCAATTATGGAATGCTATTTTGTGCTTATTACAACCTTAAGATGTCAGCTTCAAATCAAGAAAACCCAGAAAGTTTTCTAATTGTCTTGTTCTGGTGCCCTGCTGGGAATTTACAGTGTCATCTTTCAGATTAGTGCCTATGATATGACATTCATATGTATTAATGCTTCTCAAGCATTACTTTATTTAATCCTTACAACAAAGTTATGAAGTAGTTACTGTTTTCTTTCCCTCGTTTTACAGATGAGAAAATAGAGATGGAGAGAAATCAAGTAGCTTGTTCACGCAACTAGTGGATAAACTGAGATTCATACCTGGCTATCCTCATAATCACCACCCTTAACTCTCACACTATACTGTCTCTCAGGTATTGCGCATTTCTTACACTCTGACTCAGATATTTGTATGGTTGATACTTTGGTCTTTTGATTTAAAAGTTGAGGTCTACAAGCTTCCCTTTATCTTTACTGGTCCATAGAGTACAAGTGGGAAAAAGTATAAATAGAAATAATCTAGTTAGTGATATTGTCATTTCTTTGATCATCCAAATACAAAACCATGTAGATAAAGATTATGCTTCAGCATCTTTCCCCCCTCATGTCTTCCAGAGTAGGGTCCATCTAACTAAGTTAACAGAATATGACTCTCTTAATATCAGAGTAAAGGCCAAGATGATTTATATTAGACTAGGAGTTCCTTACTGAAAGTAGTGATGCTATAGCTGTAGACATTTCAGTACATCTCTGGCATATAGGAGTGACTTATATTTTACCAAGTAAATGAATCTAATACAAGTATCATGAATTCTATTTCAGCAGAGATCCTTGTTCTTTTCTTTTTATTCATCTTCATTGCCCATTCTCTCATAAGGCCTTTGTTTCTTCTCCCCAGAATATTCCACTTGCCTCCTATTTCCCTTTTTAACCACATTTCTTGCCTCTCCCTACCCCAACATGCCAGCTTTCCTTTCTTTACCTATCCGTCTTTTCCCAGCCCATCCCCCAAAACCTAGACTTTCACCATTCTGAATTATTTGCAATTCAGAGTAAGAGTAATAGATCACCTCAGGACTTTGGACTTGCTACTTCCCAGATGTCTATTGCCATCTCTTCACCATCGGGGTTCAGTTAAGAAATTTGTCCTTCCCAGGAGCCTCCATGATTTAGCAACTTTCCCATCAGCCCTCTATGCCTTACCCCCAGACAGGGATCAGGACTCACAGCAACCGGTGCACCCACAGAACATTTTTGTTCTAGCATTTTTGTCTGTTTATTTGATTGTTTACTTTCAATATCTTTGAATATAAGGATTGAGTCTTGTTTATTACTGTAGAACCTGTGCCAGGTATTCAAGGAGTGCTAAACAAATGTTTGTTAAATGAATAATGGTTATCTAGTAACTGGTTTCCTTACCTGCATTCTCTCTATCAACTGATTCATTCAACAAATCACCCCCAGACGTATCTTCTTTAAACACAGGTTTGGTCATATCACTTACCCCTTTAAAACCCATCAGTTGTTTCCTACCATTCTGGAATAAAACACAGCCACTTTGATGTGGTATTCATGCCACTCTCAATCTCTTGCTAAAATATTATCTATTACTGCACTTTTTTAACTCAATTACATTCCATGCAAACTAGCTAAGTGGCTCATTTCGGAAGCCACTCAATCTTCCTGATCTCCCCCACCTTCCTGTTTCATGCTCTTCCTCTTGCTCTGAATGATGCTTTCCAAATTCAGGTGGGGACTATCTTGCCCTATATTGAGCTTCTATTAATATAAATATCACCTTTACCACAGTCTTTCCTGATCTTCCTCACACCCCCCTCTCATGTGGTTTACCCATTGTCTTTATACTGCTCTTACAACAAAATTTCCCATCATTGAGTCTGTAATTTTTTCATCCATCCCTCCTTTCACCAAGCACTTTTAATGAGTCACTGTAACAGAAGATGAAGGACTCAAAAGAGATGCTAAACTTGACAAAATGGAGGAACCCAGGCCTTGTTCAGTGGATCCAGAAATTAAGCATTTCCCTCTCAACACAATTATCTGCTAAGGAGACTAGCTGTGGTGTAGTAAAAACAGGCCCAGACCTTCAGCCAGAGAACTCGGGTTTGAATCCCAAGTCTGTATGGCATTGGATAAGTCATTACCTCTGTAGGTCTAGTTTCTTCATTTGTTAAATGGGGTTAACCATACCTTTCTCTTGCAGTTATTGTGAAAGTGCTTTGTAAAATGAAATGTTTTATAAAATTCAAATTATTTAACAAATAATGGAAATAGCTCAAAAATGCTAAATAAAATATATTCAAATGTGATAACAACAACAAAAAAACAGACACTGATAATATGTAGAGAGTTCCAGTTCTCACTGAGCACCCTTTTCAGTAGATGAGACTGACAAATATTATCAATGTAAGATTTCACTGTTAAGATACATCCTGATTTTGGAGATATTAAATACTAATATAAAAAGTGAATCTTATAATTGATGAAATACTATATTAAAATGTAGTATTTATATGTTTCCATGAAGGTTCACTTAACCTAGTTTTTGTGGTAGAAAGGGGCAGTTTCTTGGAGGACAAGATACCTCAGATTACTCTTAAGAAATAAAAAGGTATTAAGGAAAGTGGCAACAGAGGTATTGGCAAACGAACCACAGGTAAAAATTATGGGGGAGTGATGATAGAGTACAACTTCCTCTCTTAAGATAAGATGCTTGAAGGCAGGTTCTTACTCACATTTGTTTCTCTCCAGAGGGTTTTGTACAGAGTTGTGTTAGATTAAAATTAAAATTTATTGTACACCATTCATGTTACAATATAAATAAGCTTGACAACTTTGCCTTAAAATTTGCAATATGGAACTAAGGTTTTAGGTACCTTAAAGAATGAGTTGCTTGAGAGAAATATTCAATCCAAACTCTGAAATATAACTGAGATAAATTATCACCCATGGGAATAGGACTTGAATGATTAGACTGATACATAGCTTGGACTTTCATTACTAGCAGACCTGGCAAAGCTAATAAACATCATCTAGTGCACATTCCCTATTCCTCACAGAAAATTCAACTCTAAAATCCATGAGCAACTACTGGCCTCTGCTAGTACATATCTTAGACCATTTAGTCATAGCTGCATTTCTAGTTATGTATGTTTCATTTTCTTCTTCGTCATTGTATCTAATGAGTAAAAGTTTTACCTGGATATGCAAAATTAACAATCACAATAAAGCTTCCCACATATGACATTTTTTAGCCTAAAAATACTTACTCCCTCTCCCTAATTTGGGTATGATTTTCTCAACCCTGAGGGCAGAATAACTTCTAGGTTTATTAGGTACACTAACTGCTGGGATTCAATAGTGAACAAAGAAGACAGACACTATTCTTTGTCTTATGGAGCTTCCCTTCTATTTGAGGTGACAAACACATGCAATTAACAAATAAATGAAATAATCACAGATTGTCAAGAAAATGAGAAAATTCTTCAAGAGAGGACAAAGAAGGAACCACAGTCACTAGAAAATGTCAGGGATGCTTTCTGAAACAATGAAGCATAAACTAAATACAGAAGAATGAGACAATTTTCCCTGTGAGGAGTTGAGCGAACTGCCATCCAAATGAAAGTAAGAATAACCATGAAAGTGTCTGAGTTGGGAAAGAGTTTGGAAGGTTCTAGGAGTTGATGACTGATTGCTGAAGAGGGGTAAAGGAAGTGACCATGAGGTGGGAGAGATAACCTGGGATCAGATTACACAGGGCCTTGTAGGCCTTGGGAGGGATTTAGGTCCCCGTCCTGAGAAAAATGGGAAGCCAACAAATGATTTCAATAGGAAAGTGATATAATTTGATTTACATTTTCAAAAGCTCACTCTTGCACTATTAATGAGATTGTAAAACAGTGTAACTGCTATGATAAACAGTATAGAGGCTCCTCAAAAAATTAAAAATATAACTACCATATGATCCAGCAATCCCACTTCTGAGTACATATATCAAAGAATTGAAAGCAGGGACTTGAAGAGATATTTGCACACCCATGTTCATAGCAGCACTATTCACCATAGCCAAAAGGTGGAAGCAGCCCAAATATCTGATGATGAATGAATGAATAAATACAATGTGATACACACACCCCCATATACACACACATGCACACAATGGAATAGTATTTGCCCTTAAAAAAGAAGGAAATTCTGACACATGCTACAACATGGACGAATCTTGAAGACATCATACCAAATGAAATAAGCTCATAACAAAAAGAAGAGGCTGCATGATTCCATTTATATGAAGTACCTAAAGTTGTGAAATATATGGAAACAGAAAGTAAAATGGTAGATACCAGGGGCTGGAGAAAGGGAGAAAAGAGGAGCTATTTAATGGGTATAGAGTTTCATATTTACAAGATGAGGAAGTTGTGTAGATCTGTTGTACAACAAAGTGAATATAATTAATACTACGGAACTGTATACATAAGAGTGGTTAACAGGTAAAATTTTATGTTATGTGGTTTTTACTACGACTAGTAAAAGCTCATTCTGGCTGCCAGTGGAGAATGGATTAAAAAGGAGAGGTCAGAAGTAGGGGAGACAAGTTGGGAGGCTCTTGCAGGTCCCATGCTGGTGCCTGCGACAAGCAAGGAGCAGAGTCTGCAGGCCAGTGAGCTTGGGTCCCGCACACCTGCTCTTCCTACAGTGAGGAAGCATCCAAGGCACACAAACTCCAAGTTCTTTCTTGCCCACTCACAAAAGCATTCCAAATGTCCATTTATTTTATTCTTTCAACCCTTCGACATCCCTTCTCAGAAAAGATAAGTAGTTACAAAAAAAAAATAAACTTTCTAATAGTGATTAAGTCAGCTTCCACCTGGGCCCAGCTTTTGCCTGGGAGGAAGGAGGAGGAAGTAGGCAGGTAGCAGATGGACTTCAGTCAACTGTACCCAACCTTGGGATTGAGGCCCTGCAAACATTTGGTTCTGATACTCAGTGTTAGTCTCTCATCAAAAATATTCTCCTAGTTGTTTTTAATAAACCTGAGCATCTGGCCTAACACCAAATTAGAAATCTTTCTTCCTGACTGTTATTTCTGTTTTTGGTCATAGCTGCAGCCCTAAATGGTTAAAGAAATTATTTTGTATTGTGGTGATAATTATACTTAAAATTCATTATGAAATCATTTGTGCACATAAAATAATTTATATCAGCTATACAAGCTATTAATATGAAGAAAAATACAACAAACTCCCTCATGACTGCCATCCGTCTTAAGACATTGAGTATAATCAACAGAATGGAGGCCCCAGATGGATATCCCTAGTCATTTCTGTCTGACTCTCTCCAGAGGTAACTGTGGAATTTAGTGTATATATTAACAAACCCCTGCTTTACTCAATGGTCTTACTATATAGATATGTATCTGTGATAGTTTTATGTGTCAACTTTGATAAATTATAGTACCCTATTATTCAATCTAGGTATTGCTGAGAAGGAATTTTGTAGTTGTGGTTACAATCAGTTGAGTTTAAGTAAAGGAGATTACCATCAATAATCTGGGTGGGCCACATCCAATTAGTTGAAAGGTTTTACCAGCAGATCTGAGGTTTTCCTGGGGATGAATAAATTCTACCTGTGGATTGCCATTTCAGTTCCTGCCCAAGAGTTTCCAGCCTGCTGGCCTGCCCTATGGATTTGAGACTTGCCAGCCCTCACAATCACATAAGCCAATTCCTTAAAATAAATTTGTTTATACACATACACATGCCTACATGTACATGCATAATACATATATATAAAACACACATATACTATACAAACACATACTGGTTCTATTTCTCTGGTAGGACTTTGACTGATACAGTATTCCTAAAAACAAGTTTAGTTTTTGTCAGTTTTCGAACCTTATATAAGCAGTATCATATTATGGCTATTTTTCTACATTTCATTGTGAAATTTATTCATGTTGATGTGTTCAGGTTTGGTTCATTTTTAAAAATTTTTTTACAGTGTGTCATTATATAGTACACCACAATGTACCTTGTTTTTGCCGAAGGACATTGGGCTATTTCTATTGTTTTCCTTTCTGGAATTAAAAAAACGCTAAAAATACTGCTGTAACCCTCTTGTATGTATTTCTTTTTGTACATATGCAAGACTCTAATTATGGTATATGCCTAGGAGTGCAAGTTTTGGGTCAATTTTACTAAGTAACCAAATTGTTCCAACGTAGTTTTATCTGTCATCAGAAATATACCACTTTACACACTACCAGAAATATATGAGAACTACAGTTGTTCAATAAAACCTGAAATTAGCAAGAAAAAGACTTATAACCTGACTAGATATCAGGTCTGAAAAACTGAATCAATACAATTTACAGATGAATTATATGTGAGGAGAGGGGTAGAGAAAGAAGTCAATGATCATTCCCAGATTTTGGCTTTACTAATCATTTATATTTATTCAAAATGTCATTCTTCTGCTGCTTCTTTATCTCAAATACTTGTGACAAACTTGAACAAAGACTTTGTTCAGTTTACTAACTGGCTTGGGTTTGGTTTATTTTCCAGATTAAACATCTCCTCTGTGCAGGATTTACCTTTAGCCACAAGGTGGCAAGCTAAGCATCCTTAAATTTAAAGCTCGATGCTTAGGTCTGAGTGAACTTCACTATTAGTTTATAAAGCAAGAATTTATTACTCGGTAGATTCTTTATGGACATAAAACACATGGTTCTTTCCTAAAAAACGGTAATATCTTTGTATCTGACAATTTCTCCTTTATAGAAGGGAATAATCAGAAACCTTTTTTCTTTACTTTTCTTTTTTTCTTATACTCTGAACCTGTCAGGGCTCTGCTAGCATCCTTATTTGGCTTCCTTTAATTATAGCACACAGTCCAGACTCTTCATCCTGACATATGAGACCCTATACAAACTTGAACCTGTGTTTCTAGCTTCATTTTCTCTTACTCTCCTGTTCTCAAATACACACATACACACACCCTACTTTTCTCCCTCTCATTTCAGCTCTCAGGGCATGGTCTAGCTACACCAAATTCCTCCCAGATCTGTATACTTCTCAGTTCCCATTTCCATGACTTAGTGAGAGCTATTGACTCTCAATCTTCTCTTTCTTTTGTTCCTATTCATTGAAACACAATTTGAGTCTCAGTTTCAAAACTATGCTCCCAAAGATTTCAGAGTCTCCTCCAGCAGTTATCCATACTCTTCTAAGCTCCCCAAAACATTTTGGTACATGAGCAAACATTTTGTCATGTTTTATTATGACTTTTTACCTTTTTTATTGCTTCTTATTCACTCAATGTTTGTTACTCACCAACAGGGAGTCATGATAGATTTTTATTTTTTACTCTGCTCTAGTGCCTACATCATGTCTGCAGCTCAATGAATATTGACTATATTGCTGAATGAATGAATATTGCATGAAGACAAATATTTTGAGTGATGTTTTCTATCAGTATGTAAGTACTTAACACAGTACTTACATTGTTAGAACTTTTATCTGTTATTATTGTTGTCATTATAATGAAAATCATTTAAGGTAAACAAACACTGAGTTGGTTGTTAACAAGAGATAGAAAATACAGCTTCTGCCTATGAGAAGGTAAGCCAAGGAAAGCTGAGAGGAGACGGCATAGCTCAGGAAACAATTAGAGATACAGGTAATGTGGGCATAGTAAATCAGCAGAATATACTGATATAATAAAGTAGTTCACTTAATGAATGTGATTAAATAAATCATTGGGCTTAGCCGTTGGCATGAAAAGTTTCCATAATTCAGTTGACATATCAAATATTTTTCTCAGCATACATATTATTGATTTCCCACAAAGGTTGTAATTTAACCAACACGTAATATTGATTTTTAAAAGTTCTCAGTCTAGAACTATGAGGATCTCAGTGGAATTGTAATTCCTTTTAATTAAAAGCTTCAACATGCAAATATGTGCCATAAGGCATTACACACCATATGCTACACTGTAATCTGAACTTGCTGACTTCACCTTCTTAGTCCTGTGAATGTAACTCTTTCCTGATTAGCATTTTTTTTGCATTTTATCTTCTTAGATTTAGAGCTAGAGGATTTCCAATATAAGTTAGCTTTTGCTAGATTTTTTTATTCTAACTTTAAATTCATTATATCAATACTTATTGAGTGCCTACCAGGTACAAGAAAATAGACTATGTCATAACATTTTGCTTGTGAATGTTCCCTGCATTCATTTTTAGCTATTATTTGATAAAAACCTACTCTGTGCCAGATACCCTTGTAGGAGGAAGAAACTAAGTAAGGCTCAAAAGATTTATATTGGTATGCTGGAGCATGTTATGTACTTGTTGGGAATTAACAGGACAAAATTCATCCCATTTGCTTTCCAAAATCTTCCCAGATTCTTTCACAGAGTAGCAGCTACAGGACTATATCTAATCTGGGCCCCAAATTTGGGAACTTGATCTTCTCTTTAAGTCAAATTTAGTAGGAAATCCAGATTATGTTGATTTTAGCCAATGTTCTCAAATGGAGCAACTTAAGTCAGCATATAAATTGCTGTTGACTGTTACTGAATACTCACAGTGTGCTAGGCACTATTAATTCAACTGAAACTCATTAATTCAAGTGAATAACTCGGTCCCCATTAGGAGGGCTCACATTTTACAAATGACCAAGCAAGACAAAAACACCCAGCTGAAAGGCAACAGAACTGGCAGGCATTTTCATCATCTGTTGTTAATTGGAAGAAGTAGAACTTAATTTTATTCAGGATAATGCTTCGTCATGGCTTGGAAAGTAATGAAATCTCAGGGGATCTGAATGGGCTCCTCTAATAAACTTTCCATGAGACACGGCAGATTTGTCAAAGGAGGAGAGGGGTCTTCTTATAAAATTACCAGGACTGTGGAGAGGTAAAAAAAAAAAAAAAAAAAAAAAGAAATGAAATATACATGTTGTGTCAAAAGCACCAGAAAAAAAATCACAAAATAATAATATTATTATTATAGGCACCCATGAACTACTATTAGCATGGAGGATAATTTATGAATGAGAGTAATGGAAGGTTAATTGTGCCAAGGAAATGAGTGGTATGCTGAACTTGAGTTCCAGATAGAGTAGGTACTATTGTCTCCTTTTTGCTGTGAAGGAAAATTAACAAATTGATATTCTGGAGTTAGAGTGCTCACACTTTTAAAGCATGACTTGATACTGCATTTTCCTAATGACTGATCATAGCTTACTAGTGTCTTCCTATCATCACATATTCCTTCAACAAATATTTATTGGGCATTTATAGTGAGCTAAGCCCTCTGCTAGATACTAGGAATACAACAATCAAACAAACAACTTCATTCTTTTCTCTCATAGAGTTTATAGCCTGGTAAGGGAGGCAGATATCAAATGCATAAATAACTACTGACTATTTAATTATAGCCATAATATAAGTTATGAAAGAATACACTGTGCATTTGGAGTATGTTCCAGCAAGCAGCAAGATACAGTGAAAATACAAATGATAGCTACCCTTCTCTGAGCATCTATTTTCTTCTAATCACTATGCTAAGTGTTTTGTATTATTTCTTATTTTTACAAGTACCATGTAAGAATCAAATACCCGCCAACACAGATGAGAACTCCTGACCCTATGGATTTCATGATGGCAGATGCCAACAAACATATCTCATCAATGGGTTAGTTATACCTTACGGGATACCATTTTGCCATCTCCTTTTAAAGACTCAGATCAAATGTCACTTTGCCTATGAAGCTTTCCTTCTGACAGCCAATGTTCCTTCTTCTGTGCTTTCCAAAGTTCTTGGTTTAAATATTTTTTTGAGGAAGGAGACTAGTTTTAACTCTGTTGTATTTATTTTTATATCCCCTGCATCTAGCAAGCTCAGTGCTAGCCATTTATAGGCACTCAATAAATATTTATTAAATCATTGCTGAGTGAAATAAAATTTGTTCTTACAGTGTAGAGCAAGAATGTAACACATTGGAAAATAAGGATAGCATTTCATTTGGAATGCTGAGAAAATATTTGAAAGGCAAATTGTTCATTAATAAATATCTAGAATATACCATGCACCTGGTACACAATACATATTAATTTGAAGATTTAAAATGGATACTTTTTTTTATTTCCTGTTGATGAACACTATAAATGTCAAATAAAATAGCAACTGGGTTTCAACCAAATACAATTCACTTAGATAATTTAGTTTTGCACTCCTTCCTCAATCGTGACTTGTGCTGATCGTACGGGACAAAACGTACTATTATAAAAACAGTTACATTTATAAAAGTTACATTTTTACAACATCAAGCAATGTCTAATAGAATAAGTGACCCTGGAACTAGAAGGAACTTCAAGACATCCTTTGTTTCAGGCTCCTTCTTTCGGGAAGACCTGCTCAGGCCTGGTGGCTATCGCAGACTGAACAATAATTATCCGTTAAGTCCCTTAATTTGTAACCTAATGACAGCTCTTTCTATGACTGCCTATGTCTCTACCTAATACTGATTTCAAAAACACTATAAAATATTAAAGAAAAAAAAAACAAAAAGAAAGAATTGGGGGTACCTATTTCCACCTTTGCATTTGGACAACTCACTTGGCTTCAGAGAGAGTATAACTCAAGTTTTCAACACCTACATGAAGCCTTCTGGGTTTGCCTCATCTGAAAGTGCTCTCTCCTTTTACCTTTTATCACGCAATGCTTACCATAGTTAGCTTGAAAATTATGCCATGCATTTTAGAATTGCTTGTGTCACTTATTCAAATAACAATCTATAAGATGTATGTGTCCTGAGTTACAACTAAATTGAACAGAAGTCTTGTCTTATATTTTCTGATATTCCTCCAAGCAACTAGCATAGTAGATATGCCTTGTGTTAAAATAAGGATGCAAAAAAAATCTTTAAAATTTATTTTTTAGAAAAAATAAATATCCAACTTTTTTTAAAATCCACAACTCAATTCCATTTAAGTAAGTTTATCTTGGGTAACATTTCTACTAAAGTCCATTTAATATCAGGCTCCATTCCTTGAACCTATCACAGTTACTAGCATATAACAGGCTTGAGATAAATACATACTGAATAAGCAAATGAAGGAAGAATCCAACTAGCACCTGTGGACTTTTCAGCCATATCTGGCATTGGGCTATCTGATGATAATGGGTAAATGAATGAATAATCCATATTTGCAGAAAACACTATTCATAATACTATTGCAATTTGTATTTTTATGCTTACTATAAATGCTGATTTTTTTTTTCAAAAAGCCTGACATTTTTTGAAGCTTCTTTTTAACATAATTATTGACAAGTATTGACTGGATGACCTCTTGACAACAACCAATAGAGCTGGAACAAATCATGCTTTTCTTCAGGACCTAGCATTCCAGCTGCAATCAGCAGTGCTAAGAGTTCAACAAAAGGCCAAAATGTGTCATAGCACAAGGTAAGATGGCACGGCTGCCAGGTGAGGCTCAGAAGCTATCTGTGATTTAAGTTGAAACAGTTAAAAGGCAAATTCTAAAATCAGCCTTTTTCTTGTATGCCTGCCTGCCTCTGAGTTCA